>NIVC01002143.1:0-17500 GCA_002269645.1 Macrostomum lignano | reverse complement strand
TGACCCAATTAATGAGCCCAATGACCGAACTAGGACTAATCAATGACCGAATCATGAGCCCAATGACCGGACTGGGACTAATCAATGACCCAATTAATGAGCCTTTGGGTGTTGAGCCATGACCCGAATTCGGGCCATCCATCTGCTCATGGTTAAAGGTGCACAGTGTGCATTGGAGGCACAAAAGGTGAACAAAGTAGGAATTGGTGTATTGGTGGAGTGAAAGGTGAAAAACAGGTGCACAGTGGGCACTTTAGGCGTAGAGGCAATGCAAGGGGTGTTCCTTACTATTCTTTGAACAGATTCAAAACTTTTCCTGAGTATTTGAAAGTCATTAAAACTTATCAGTATAGGAGACGTTTACTTTCGTGGTTTGTCAGGAGTAGGAAGGGGATAGCAGCGATTAGTATAGGTGTAAATGTAAATAAAGCTTTTCTATGTTATATCGGTGCGTGTAATGTACGAGTATGTAACTCTAAGTTCATTTTTTGTTACAAATTATTAATGCGTTAATATTCGTGCATAGGCATGGAAGGTGAGCGAGGTGCACAAAATAGACACTTTAGGGGTCTATTTCGAGCGTGTTTTGGAAATACATCTGTATACATATTTACGCCGCACATGTACACCTTATGCACCTGCTGTGCCTCACTTGTGAGCCTGCTGGTCACCTTTTGCGCACCTCCAGTGCCCCTTACGCACCTTTACTGCCCCTACCGCCGCAACCAATTAAAATTGAGAATTCACCTACTGCCTGACCACTTCACCGATTTTACACCTTTCATGCCTCTTTTTAGAAATATTGGTGACATTTAGGCATAAAAGGTGCACTCAGTTGCATTTCCAAAACGCACACGAAATAGGTCACTAAGGTGCCTCTTGTGCACCTCGGTCACCTTTTATGCCTCTTCAGGTCACCTTTTATGCCTCTTCCAACGGGGCAAGTTAAATTAAATTTCCATTTCTAATCAACTGCAGTATCCCGACTCTTCAGTTATTGTGTTATTATCAATAAACAAATGATTCAATAATCAAACTCCGTAGCTCGTGCTTGCCAAGTGAGTTAATTTTACCGTTCAAATATTTATTGAATTTTTGCCCAGCGAAGTGCATTGGCAAATTTAACAATAAATTAATATTAGATTAGTTGTATGTCGGACCTAATTGTGCTGCTGACTTGCATTTATCCGATGACAGTTTATGTTTATTGAAATTTGTCAATTCAAATCTAAAATCAACACTACCGTTCGTGTACTTTTGGATATCAAATAATTACTCTTATCTATCTATGGATTGCGCTGCTCCAAGGTCTGTGAAGTTTTACCTGTCCTGGGTTCGCTGTCGATCAGGTTAATTACTTTTATTGCCTGGAATCTGCACTCTTAAAACTGTGTTTTTCCCTTCGTTTTTGCTCTTACAGCATTGCTGCGACTGTGTGCTTATCTATGCTGATTTGCCATTTTTTCTTTGTTGTTCTGCCTGCTCTTGTGTCACTTTTTCTGGTTGACCGGCCAGCCGTTCTAAACGGGAATATTAAATCTTTGTTTTATATACCAGAGTTGTCTTAATTGTCTAGTTGTTTGTTGCTTTATAAAGTAGTTGGCTCCTTAAGTGCACTGCCACCACCACCCACAGATTCCCAGTTGCTTGGCCAGCCTCCCAGATCCTCAGCTGCTGGGCCAGCCTCCCAGATCCTCAGTTGCTGGGCCAGCCTCCCAGATCCTCAGCTGCTGGGCCAGCCTCCCAGATCCTCAGCTGCTGGGCCAGCCTCCCAGATCCTCAGTTGCTGGGCCAGCCTCCCAGATCCTCAGCTGCTGGGCCAGCCTCCCAGATCCTCAGTTGCTGTGCCAGCCTCCCAGATCCTCAGTTGCTGTGCCAGCCTCCCAGATCCTCAGTTGCTGGGCCAGCCTCCCAGATCCTCAGCTGCTGGGCCAGCCTCCCACATCCTCAGCTGCTGGGCCACCGCCACTCTCCCAGATCCTCAGTTGCTGGGCCACCGCCACTCTCCCAGATCCTCAGTTGCTGGGCCACCGCCACTCTCCCAGATCCTCAGCGCTCGGTCGCTCCCCTGCAGATGAAATGAGAATCTGAGCAAGCGGAAGCAATATATGTAGCAACTTGATTTTCCGTACTTACCAATTTTCTTTACTCAAAGACTACTTTAAACGCTTGTGTTATGTAAATATCTGTCCATGTGCAAGCACATCCATGCAGTTGAAAATTTACACATTTTATACAATATAATCAACAGTGTGTCCAAGCTCAGCTCGCTACTTCTCAAAGCCTCAGTGTCTTATAATAGAATAGAGTTTTAAGCTGGCTTTGTGTTCGATTTTTCTTTGCCTTTTGCGTCTTTAAATTTTGTCTGCTTTTGTTTTAGTTTTTAAAGCTTCAAAATCGAACTTCTTTAATTGAGTTTTCAATTCAAACCATTGAATTTGTTACCTTAGATTCTGAAAGCTCGTGTTCTGGCATTTATGCTGCAGCCTCCCCAAACTCCATCTCCAGAACCACACCCAGATCCTCAGCTGCTGGGCCAGCCTCCCAGATCCTCAGTTGCTGGGCCAGCCTCCCAGATCCTCAGTTGCTGGGCCAGCCTCCCAGATCCTCAGTTGCTGGGCCAGCCTCCCAGATCCTCAGTTGCTGTGCCAGCCTCCCAGATCCTCAGTTGCTGGGCCAGCCTCCCAGATCCTCAGTTGCTGGGCCAGCCTCCCAGATCCTCAGTTGCTGGGCCAGCCTCCCAGATCCTCAGTTGCTGGGCCAGCCTCCCAGATCCTCAGTTGCTGTGCCAGCCTCCCAGATCCTCAGTTGCTGGGCCAGCCTCCCAGATCCTCAGTTGCTGGGCCAGCCTCCCAGATCCTCAGTTGCTGGGCCAGCCTCCCAGATCCTCAGTTGCTGGGCCAGCCTCTCAAATCCTCAGTTGCTGGGCCAGCCTCCCAGATCCTCAGTTGCTGGGCCAGCCTCCCAGATCCTCAGTTGCTGGGCCAGCCTCTCAAATCCTCAGTTGCTGGGCCAGCCTCCCAGATCCTCAGTTGCTGGGCCAGCCTCCCAGATCCTCAGTTGCTGGGCCAGCCTCCCAGATCCTCAGTTGCTGTGCCAGCCTTCCAGATCCTCAGTTGCTGGGCCAGCCTCCCAGATCCTCAGTTGCTGGGCCAGCCTCCCAGATCCTCAGTTGCTGGGCCAGCCTCCCAGATCCTCAGTTGCTGGGCCAGCCTCTCAAATCCTCAGTTGCTGGGCCAGCCTCCCAGATCCTCAGTTGCTGGGCCAGCCTCTCAAATCCTCAGTTGCTGGGCCAGCCTCCCAGATCCTCAGTTGCTGGGCCAGCCTCTCAAATCCTCAGTTGCTGGGCCAGCCTCCCAGATGCTCAGTTGCTGGGCCAGCCTCCCAGATGCTCAGTTGCTGGGCCAGCCTCCCAGACACTTGCATAGAATTCGTTGGTTTGAATTCTACAAAAGTAATTATTCTCCATAATCGTGCAACATTCTTCTCTGCATTCCGTTCCCATATCTCATATTTATTGTGATTTGTATGTCCATCTGCGCACCGTCTGTGAGCACTGTTTTATTGTGCGTAGATCATTGTCAATTGTTATGCAGTCTCAAGTTGCCTTTAGGTGCGCCCGGTTTTCTTTAGTAAAACGCAAGCGGCCTGTCGCCATATTGAATGGCAGTTTTATGTTCAAATTTGCTACTCAATAAACAGTAATCGATACAGGCTTTTTGCGCTGCTGTCGCCCCAGCACCTCCGTCTCTTACCTGTGCTAGCGGTGCCGCTTTCACATTTTTACCCCAGCTGATTAATTTATCCTACCAAATATGCAGCCTAGTACTTCAATACTGACTTCTCACTTTACTCTCTGCAGACTCAAGTTTGTTGTTTGCGTTTTTTGCTCTCTTAGAACTTTTTGCCTGCTTTGTCTTTTTATCTTAACGTTTTTTATCCAGCTTTTTCCCTCTGTTCACGCGGGCGGCGGCGGCGCGGCTGTCTCGCTGCTCCGCCTGTGTTCTCGTCCTCGGCTGTCTGTTGTGGTGCTTTTTCCCTCAGTTTTCTAGACATCTGACCCCCAGCGTTTTGTTTGCCCCGGCACGCTACTGAAAGAAGTAGTTGCGTTTCAAAAACTGTTAAATTTCACCTTTGGTCGTACTCGGACCTGCAGCTTTTTTGAAACTAAAAACAATTCTCAACGCTGACAGTGTCAAAGTAATTATTAAATCACAATAAATTGTGGATTGATTTGATTCAATAGCCGATTTTCTAGCCTTAAAACTGATCGTTTCTACCTGCCCTCACCTGAAAACTTTTGGTCGGAGCGGTCTGGCGAGCTTTACTTTTATTTCTCTCTGTTGTCACTTAGCCAATTTTCTATATGAAATAAAAACTGGGACAATTGGAAAATCGATAACCGGTCTCACCGTGTCTCAGTCTCCCTTATGTCTCCCTTACATCGCAATTTATAGCCCTTCGCGTACGTACGCCTACGCAATTCTCAGCCCCCTTATGTACACCTACGCAATTCTCAGACCCCTTATGTACACCTACGCAATTCTCAGACCCCTTATGTACACCTACGCAATTCTCAGACCCCTTATGTACACCTACGCAATCGACAGCCTCCCTTGTGTAAGTTGTGTACAATGTTCACGTACACCCACCTATTTTTATTTCAGTTAGCTTTCATTTTATGATACATATTTAGTATTTATACATTCTAGAAATTAAGATACGAATCGCACCGTCTGAGCCGTTTGAGCTAATCAATTCCCGGTAGGTGAGGGGTGACAGGTCTCGTAGTGGCTTATGGATAGTCGCTTAAAAGCTTTATAGCGTTAGCGGCAGCTGCTTAGCCGCTCCACTTCAGACTGAACTGGCGCTCTTCCTGCGACGCCACTCCCCGATTCCCAGTGTGTTTCGAGCAGTATTATAAATTACTCGGGGCTATTCGATCCGGCCGTCCTGCCCTCCGGTCTCTCATCGCCTCCGCTAACAAAGTCCCGTCTCTTCCTCCTCCTCCTTGAGTCTCCATTATTTTTTATTGACAGAAATTCTGAGGGAAAGTAATCCCGGCTTCTCCGCCAGTCTCAGGGCGGATAAATGCGTCTGCTGCGACTAGTGCGTCTTTCGAACCCCTCGTGGATTACAAAAAAATTCATGCAGAGTCGCGGGGCGCTGCATGCTTTTGGCCGAAATGGATGAGGAGAAAAATTCCCAATTCCTGTGGGACTGGGAGATGGAAAACATCAGCCGAGAGGTAAGCAAGCTGAGAAAGAAGAGCCACGGGGATCAGGATGGGGACGGGATCAATACCTGGGTTGGGGGGGAGAGAATTTATGCCATCCCTGCTGCAAGATCCATGCAAATCTTGGCACAAATAGTAACTGGATACGATCGACAGACTCTTGCACCGATGCAGCTAGCGGGCCTTTTTCTCTCTCTTCCCATCTCCCCATCCCATCGCTGCGGCACTCCCCGATCTGGCCATCCGGCCGCACCGCGTCTTCACTCCTTCGGGCTTGCAAAGTGGGGTCGCGCCCCGCCGGAGAAAAGAGCAGCAATTTGCTCTCTCCGGTTCCCGCTGCTCCGGAGCGAAGTGAGAATTGGAAACTCAGAGAAAGGCTACACGGGGCTCCCTGCTCGGGTGACGCCCGACGCGAAATGTCAAAACCTATCCTGCTGTCCCCGCCTCCGCCCTCTGCCCCCCGAGAGCCCTAGTTTGCTTTGGGATTGTTTTTTTTTTACATTCTTAACTCCCATTGGCTGGCGTTGCCCCGGCAACCATTCTGCTGATCGGGGAGTGGCGAGGAAAGTTTTTAAGGAGGAGAGGAGGGGAGGCTGGGAAAAATCTGAGTGAGCTCGAACTGGACTGGATATAAAACCCGGATGCTCAGTTCACACCAGACCAGCCAAGTAGTACGCGCCCCTTCCTGTTGAGATCCAAAGCCACAATCAGCATGTCACCCAAGAAGCAGCACTTCAACTTTCTTCTGCTGCTTCTGCTAGTTATGGGCCAGCAGTCATTCGGTATGATCGGCAACACCTACTATTTCCGTGAGTTCTTCGAAACATTCTGTTGCTGACTAACTGCTAGTAAATTAATCACCGTATGCTTAGAATGATTTAACGTCCTGAATATCTCCAACGCGCACGTGTCCCTCAATTTTAGTGGCGGTCTACGATGCCCAGAATCGCGACCTGCTGGCCGCGGCGCAGAAGGCGATCGCCGATCTGAACGCCGGCACGCCCAGCGCTGTCCTGCCAGCCGGGAAGACCATCAACGTGACGGCTGTGCAATCCGGCTCTGAGTCGCTGTTCCAGACTGGTGAGTTACTGGAGACTCCATTCGCGAGGTGTTGCCGCATTGCACGGTAACGATCCCCCTTGCATACGAATACGTGCTGCGTGTACAGCGGCCCTGACTTTCTCAGGCATGTGCAATGCTCTGATATTTGGGTTTGGCCTCACAATCCGTGAAGTACGCGACAAAATTTCCGCGTCAAAACCCCTAGTTACTGTGGAATCGAACTCGGGGTACTTTGGCACGAGAGTCAGGCGCGCTACCGCTGCTACTCAACCGTGCACACCATTGAGCACACATCCGACGAATAGACTGAAGCGCCGACAAGTGTACCTTCCACAGTCTAAATCAAAGCACTTCTGTGCCTGAAATCTCATTTACTTCGAAGTAGATGCTCTAACATGCAGTGGAATAAATCAAGCAGCAGTTTCACCTTAATTTCTGAATACCTACCGCAGTTTGCAAGACAGGTAACGAGCACCTGCTGTGGATCGATGGCATCCTTGACTTCACCGCCCGGCCGTCCTGCGTTGAGGATCTAGCCAGAAATCTTGACGCGCCAATTATTAGGGCCTCCATGGAGCTCACGAACGATGTGCCGAACGTTCACCCATCGCCTAGGAACTACATGCGAGCTGTGGCAGCCCTGCTGCTAAGGGACAATGCTACCCGCGATGGCATCATGGTGCTGTATGATGCTTCATTCGGTAAGATTGCCTGTTTTCTAGTTTGTACTGCTTTCTACAAAAACCGTGCTTGTAATAGTTTGCCTACTAAACCATCTGCCACCAAAAACACAGACGCGGGCTCCATCCTGCCCTACGAGGACTACAGCTGGTATCCGCCAATCTACCTGCGCAAAATCCCTACCACAGCTGTTGAAGTGGCCACTCTGCTAGACGAAGCCAAGACTCTGCGCATTGCCGACTTTGTGGTCGCCTCTTCTGTGTCGAACGCGGCCATGGTTGTGCAGCAGGCCGGAGTGAAGTCGCTCATGGGCGGCATCTATCACTGGTTCGTAGTCACCAAGGACTTGCAGGATTTCTCCTGCTCCGGCTGCGGCTCCGGCTCCAGTCTGTTCTTCTTCCGACAGACGGCAGCGGATGCAACTCGGGCTACGGCGGTGTTCACTGCGGTGCAGTCGGCCACGGGCGTTGCGGTGGCCGAGAGTCGCAAGGTCGACGTATTATTCGCCTACGAGGCGGCCGAGACTATGGGCCGAGTGATCAAGGCTCAGACTGATGCCGGGTCTTTCGGCAACGCCACCAACTGGCTGGTGTGCAGCGGGGCGTACAGCCCGTCCACGCCTGTGCGCTACAACGACTACACTGCTAAGCTGAAGGCTGTGAGCGACGCTTCGTGCTATTCCAGTCATTTCGGCAATCTCGTTTATTCATACCGTATTAACATGCATGAACTATCCTGAACAAATTTACAGTTGCCGAGCTTCTCCAGCGTTATGGGTAACGTAGCGTTCGCCAATACGCTGAGGAACACTGACACGACATTCAAGATCGCCCAGATTGTTTACCCCGGCCCCACTGTGAACAATGTGAGCTGAGAGATTTTCTCATTCTTATGTAACTTGTGTTGAAAACAGCATCGCTTTTCTCGATAACAATAAATTTCTGTCTGGGGCAGATCGGCACCTGGACCAAGGCGGCTGGCTTGGCCGGCTCAGTGTCAACCATCTCTCTCAGCTACATGACCATCCGCAATCTGATTGTCCGACTAACTCACGTAAGAGAGCCGCACACAGCAAAGTTTGTTTAATGCTCTACGTATATTTTCACCATTTGTCTGTAACGACTTCATCACGCACTGACAGGATCCGCCATTCGTGATCAAGAAGACTGACGGCACATTCGAAGGCTACAGCATCGACATGCTGAAGAACTTAGCCACCAACATGAACTTCAATTACACCCTGGTTGAGCAGACTGACGGCATCTACGGCACTCTGCAGTCAGATGGCACCTGGAATGGCATGATGGGCGCCCTCGCCAGTGGGGTGAGAAGCAATTAGGGCCTGACTTGACTGAGGCTAACTGACTGTACTGTGAGCTCGGTAAGTAATTAAATATACAAAAACAAAACGCAGGTCGCAGACATGGCCATCGGTCCCATCACGGTGACGGCGCAGCGCGAGCAGATAGCCGACTTCACTGTGCCAATCTACGACTACGTGTCGCTGCAGATTCTGCTGCTACAGCCGACCAGCTCCAAGGGCGACCAGACTTTCTTCCTCAAAGCGTTCACCTGGGACGTGTGGGTTAGCATCATTGCCATCATCACCTTCACCGGTTTTCTCATTTTCTTTGTTGACAAGTGAGTACGTTCTTTCCTTCTCTTTATTTATTATCTTCTAAAGAGCAACCTGTTACAATCACTCAGCTTAACAAACCCCGCCATTGCAGGGTGAGCCCGTTCTCCTTCCAAAACCGCTACCGGAACGATCAAATCCGCGAGGGCGAGGCGGAGGGCAAGGTGTTCACCGTGAAGGAGTCGCTCTGGTACGTGCTTGGCGCCTACACCCAGGCTGGCGAGAGCTTCGATCCCCGCTCGATGTCCTGCCGCACCATCATTGTGGGCTTCTGGCTGTTCGGCTACCTCATGATGTCGCTCTACACCGCCAACCTCGCCGCCCAGCTGACGGTGGACAAGCTGTCTCAGCCACCGCAGAGTTTCGACGAGCTGACCACCCAGGTGGCTATGAAGTACACCGTGATCAAGGACACCGCCTCCTACGAGCATTTCATGCGAATGAAGGACGCCGAGGCCAACCTGTACAACTACTGGCTGACCAGCGGCATCGGCACGGAGGAGACCGTCGACCAGCTGGCCTCCCTGGTCACCTGGAAGTACCCGGTGATCGAACGGTACACCACCGTGTGGAACCGCATGACCAAGTGGGGCTTCGCCACCAGCACAGAGCAGGCGCTCGACCGAGTCCGAAAAGAGAACATCGCCATCTTCCTGGAGAGCTCGCTGGTGAAATATTACACGGCCAAGACCTGCGACTTTATGACTGTCGGAGACCCGTTCGCGCCGAGACCCTACGGCATCGCTCTGCGCAACAAGTCGCCACTGCTCAAACAGATGAATGTCGCGTGAGTTGGTGCTCAACAGTAAGATTATGTTGACTTGAGCAGTGCAAGCATTTACTGGTTGCTAAGGAAATAACTTGAAGTGACATGCTCACAAACCCATAAAAATATTAGAACTAAAGTTTCAAAAAATCAGTCTGTGCAGAATGCATTTTTTCATCTGATCACTCGGATTTCACCCCCTGTGCAAGATGGAGCCAAATCGATTGCAACCAGTTAATTAGGCTGTCGAATTGCCGCCATATTGCCTTATAAGCTAAACGTCCCCCAAGTAACGCATGACAGGTTGGCGACCCGAAACCTGATAGCTGACTGTATTGACATTTCGTCATTATTAGCAGTTATAAGGTATTGAATTTCAATGTAATCTTCGGGCCGGACTCAAATTACTCAGACCCAATGTTTTCCACCTAACTGGTGTCTGTTGATTGCCTTAATAGAGCGGCTGGATTCAAAACTTTTCACCGTGTTCTACAGAAAAAATGCATTTTCAATAAATTGTTTAGTCAATGTATGATAGAAATTATTTAATACAAAAATAAATGAGGTGGCTGTTCAGGAGTAGGTGGCTGTTAAGGAGTGAGGTGGCTGTTAAGGAGTGAGGTGGCTGTTAAGGAGTGAGGTGGCTGTTAAGGAGTGAGGTGGCTGATAAGGAATGAGGTGGCTGGTAAGGAGTGAGGTGGCTGTTAAGGAGTGAGGTGGCTGGTAAGGAGTGAGGTGGCTGGTAAGGAGTGAGGTGGCTGTTAAAGAGTGAGGTGGCTGTTAAGGAGTGAGGTGGCTGTTAAGGAGTGTGGTGGCTGTTAAGGAGTGTGGTGGCTGTTAAGGAGTGTGGTGGCTGTTAAGGAGTGAGGTTGCTGTTAAGGAGTGAGGTGGCTGATAAGGAGTGAGGTGGCTGATAAGGAGTGAGGTGGCTGTTAAGGAGTGAGGTGGCTGTAGAGAAGCGAGTTATCTATAAAATGTGGCAGTTACAAACTTTGTTATAGCCTAGGGCAAGCTAAAAGTGACACCCCCTTTGGAACTTCAGCATCCTGTCTCTGAACGAGAATCGCGTCACCGAGACACTGAAGCAGTACTGGTGGTCGCGAGATAAGGTTACCTGTCAGGCCACTTCGTCTGCCTCGTCAGGTGAGCCAGATTTGATTTGAGTCGGTTATTCTTCAATGCTTTTCATTGAATCAAAAGTTCTTTTATAACATGCAATCCAATTCCACCGCCAGGCCTGAGCTTGGACACGCTGGGCGGCGCTTTTATCTTCTTCTGCATTGGCGTCGGCATCGCCCTAATCATGTTTGTGGCGGAGAAAATTGTCGCTAAGGTCTATGGCGTCGAATGGGCCAAAAATGTGCGCCTAAGTTTGCCGGGGCTGCTTTTTGCATTAAATTCTGCCTTATATCCTTGTCTGGATAAAACTTCAGAGTTTCTATTGTGTTTGTTTCCTTAAATTGGATTATATTGCGAATGGGAATCCGGAATGCATTGAGAATTAATATTTGCGGCTTTAACTACACTTTAAATCCTATAGCTTTGGTTTATTACTTGCATTTTATGAGTATATGTATCGAAGTATCCAATATCAAGTCCATGTTTTTGCAAAGCAAACAAAATTTACTTTCTTAATTTTTTTAGAACGCGGACGCCAAACAGGTAAACACGCTAATGATGATGATGGGCCCGTCCACCGCCAACTTGCGCGCCTCAAATTCCTCGATTCGGCCGGCCACGGGCGGCCTGCCCAGACCTATGACCGGCCATGGCCGTGGAAGTGGCACCGGACACGGTCGAAACAGCGTGGAACCGGTCAAGTCGCCGGACGTCATGGAGCTTGAACAGGGTGCCCGTTAGAATTTGTCAAGCGATGAGCAACGAAGCTCGTGTGTCGGTGTGTTTCATCTCACAACTGACCGCGTTAACTTGATATCGTTTATGAGTTTAATAAGGGCTGTGTGAACTGAAAGTGCGAACTAATTAAAAGTTAATGTACAGACAGGGGAAGAAAACTAAGAGCCGTTATTCTGGGGCCAGTGGGGGGTTGATCAGATGTACACTGAGGGTGAGAAAATCTACGGCCAGTGTGGGGTCGGATGGGTCGAAATGTACGTTCTGTGTAATAAAACTGAGGGGGTGGCTGGTTCCCTTTATTCCAGGGCAAGTGTTGGGTTAGCAGATAACGGTCGTCGATCAGTCTGTACACCAGGGGTAGGAAAAGTCAGGGTATGACTACAGTAGGGTCCCGGTTTAGAATAACAGAGAAGACAGAGTGAGTGGCTATCGATCGGTCAATTTTACGTACCGTTTGCTTTGTTTAAAAAGTCCGCTTTCAGATGAAGCTTATTATCGAACTCGTTGAAGACAGATTTTTTAATATTTTTACGAGTACATGTAGTGTGCTTTTAGTTTTTCTATTTTATCAACCCGTAGTATCAAAACAAACACTTGCACAGCAGCCAAGTTAGAGCGATACATTTATATTTCTATATGTTGTACAACAGCAGAATAAATCCCTTAGTTGTGTGTGTAGCTCATAGTTTACCTAGCGCAACCGAACTCCTGTGAACTCATGGGAAAGCACTTTAACTGGCTGTGCAAATTTTCTAAGCCAAATCTATCAAGGCTTGTGTGAACTATGTAGTTATTTTTCCAGGTTTTTGTGACACTTTAATGCATTATTGCTTGGCTAACTGTAATCGACTCTTGCCCGAGATGCGCACTGAGCAACATGTTAAAGTTTCCACCCCGAAACCAGTGGTCAACTTTTCTCAGACCTCAACCCCATGTGACGCATCAACGGTTGGTGCTGATGCACAAGGCCTTAGCTCAGGCTGGTGAGGAGACAGTTTATGGAGTTATGGCTCTTGTAGACCACTAGGTTTTGGGGCGGTAACTTTAACATGTTGCTGATGTTATTTATTCAAATGCACAAGATCAGATATTTTAAAAAAGATCAATCGGAATCAAAACTTTTTTATGCTTATGCATCTATTTTTATATAACATTACCTAACGCCGCACTGACACTTGGTTTTTCTTCTCTCGTGCAACTCTGTTTTATGAGGTGAGGTGGTGCATCTGAAATTTATATTCAAGCGTTTACCGCTTAGCACTTTTGTTTAACCTTGGAGTTTACTAAAACCAGACAAATATATATACCTGGTAACTCTTTTGTTTTGACGCACGCCAGAATTGATATTTGCCGCGGCAACTACTCTCTGTTGCAGCTGGATTTGCGCCAGAAATATTCATTCAATTTTCGCTTTTCCCAGTTCTTTTAAGTTTTATTTACTGTATGGTACTCATTAATCGAAGGGATGTCGCACAGCAGTTAAATTGGATTTCCTAGAACTAGGCAACCAAAAAATACCCTGTTCAGCGGCGTCACCGTGGATTTTAGGGGGGGGGGTCTGTCAAAGTCAAGAATTTTACGTGTACATGTAAATAACTAAATTCCAACATGTACATCATTTTGAGAATCGGTGTTGTGAGCATTCATTTTGGCGCCGCAGGCACTCATTTTGGCGCTGCAGGCACTCATTTTAGCGCCGCAGGCACTTATTTTGGCGCCGCAGGCACTTGTTTTGGCGCTGCAGGCACTCATTTTGGCGCCGCAGGCACTCATTTTGGCGCTGCAGGCACTCATTTTAGCGCCGCAGGCACTCATTTTGGCGCCGCAGGCACTTGTTTTGGCGCTGTAGGCACTCATTTTGGCGCCGCAGGCACTCATTTTAGCGACGCATGCACTCATTTTACGCTCGTAGCGCCGCAGGCACTCATTTTGGCGCCGCAGGCACTCATTTTGGCGCCGCAGGCACTTGTTTTGGCGCTGTAGGCACTCATTTTGGCGCCGCAGGCACTCATTTTAGCGACGCATGCACTCATTTTACGCTCGTAGCGCCGCAGGCACTCATTTTAGCGCCGCAGGCACTCATTTTAGCGCCGCAGGCACTCATTTTAGCGCCGCAGGCACTCATTTTAGCGCCGCAGGCACTCATTTTGGCGCCGCAGGCACTTGTTTTGGCGCTGCAGGCACTCATTTTAGCGCCGCAGGCACTCATTTTAGCGCTGCAGGCACTCATTTTAGCGCCGCAGGCACTCATTTTGGCGCCGCAGGCACTCATTTTAGCGCCGCAGGCACTCATTTTGGCGCTGCAGGCACTCATTTTAGCGCCGCAGGCACTCATTTTAGCGCTGCAGGCACTCATTTTAGCGCCGCAGGCACTCATTTTAGCGACGCATGCACTCATTTTACGCTCGTAGCGCCGCAGGCACTCATTTTGGCGCCGCAGGCACATGTTTTGGCGCTGCAGGCACTCATTTTAGCGCCGCAGGCACTCATTTTGGCGCCGCAGGCACTCATTTTAGCGCCGCAGGCACTCATTTTAGCGACGCATGCATTCATTTTACGCTCTTAGCGCCGCAGGCACTCATTTTAGCGCCGCAGGCACTCATCCCTCATTTCGGCGCCGCATGCATTCATTTTTGCGCCGCAGGCACTCATTTTGGTGCCACATATGCTATATTTTAGCGCACTGAAACAAAATTATTGATTTCCACAACGGATCCACAACAAGGTGGGGTGGGAGGGACAAAGCATTGGCATGTCCGCCCATAGCTTTTACTGGGGGGACATGTCCCCTCTGTCCCCCCCCCCGGTGGCGACGCCCCTGAGGCTGATATTAAGCCTTATTATTAAGCCAGTGTCTAAGTGTAAGCGTTGTACAGCAGCTGCCTGTCTCTACAACCGCCCCTGAAGTAACGCTGCTCTCTGTCTGTCAGGTAGGGCCTCAGAATGTACAGGACAGCCCAAGCAAGCGTTGTTGGGATTGGGAACTAGACCATCTAGGTAGATGAGCTGCTGACATCGCGGAAGTTCGGCACCTGACCGACACTCGCGGTAACAGCAACCAGCTGGTCCAGCTGTCGCTGGGCGCCCTCGACAGTTAAGTTACAAGAGATTTATGATGCCATGGGAGATCTGTTTAATACTGTTTAATATGATTTATGATTTATGATTGACAATTTGGTGATAATTTTGCAGTGACTAGCGATAACTAGTCCGCATCAAAAAGTGAATTTTTCAGCTACACTTTACCAAATAGAAGTTGATAAACTTTCAAAAACACCAGGCACATTATGCGCGAGCTACTTGCATTTTACGAGGTAGAGCTCATTATCGCGAAAACATCCGATTGTTCCGCTTGCATTAGCCGCTTCCATTTATCCGAGTCACTTTATTGTTTCCCTTTCATCCTGTCCAGGTACAGTCAAACATCGACCCAGAGCCCAGCTTGTTGCTGAAATCCGATCCATCCCTCTGTGTCGTCGTTTTTCCCTCTGTCATCCCGGCTAAACAGACGATAATGCTGGCTAACTTCTGCTCCAAATGCGCCCGGATATCAAAGCAGCCATCGATCCCAGATACTGGCAGTCGCAAAAAATGTTATCTTTCTCTGCATCCCCGCAGTTCCCTAGGGAGATTTTAGCCGATGGCAGAGGCCAGGGCAGGGGATAAAAGTCTCCAGGCTGTCAGGTAGAAAATGATGCTAAGCCGATCCCTTTTATATTATTAGTCGTCTTTGACATTGACCGGATCGCATTTCGCTGACCCTGTTCCTGCCTCGGCCCGGCCTCCACCCTCCCTGCTCTCGTGCTCGTCTATAGTTCTCTGGCGGCCCGCTCTCAAGTTCGCAATGCAGTTCTGTTTGATTGATTTCGGATTATCGACTGCAACGAAAAGCGCAAGGCGGAAGCTCGACCGCCCCAAGAAGAGATTAATTAGTTGAGTGGATTGACTACTATTTTGTTCATCTATCTACTTTCACGATAGTGAGTAAGTAGTATTGTATGATTTTATGCACTATCAATGGAATGTTTATTTCGAATATTGATTAAGAAGACGCACTTAGTGCAATCGAAAAAGTGGCCAGGGTGCAGCAGCCAAAGGCGCGGCGGCTTCTGTAACTTCGCGGTGCATCTAAAGGCTGCGTACAGCTTGTACACCGCACAGAACTCAGAATCTGGGAGTCGCAACTCCTAGGCTGTGATCCCATGCTGAGGTATTTCTACCGCAGCTCTGAGCTGCTACCCAATCACAGCGGGTTGGAACTTCAGCTCAGCCTAATTTGCACCTCGCTTGCGGTGACTTTTATAAGCCAATTTAGCTATTTAACCGTACTAAACAACTGAATCTTTGACCATGAAATAAGAAATAGTGAAAAATACTTACCACACTACTCATTTTAAGCATAGTCGATTCGTTGTTTTTGTCGATTTTTTTCGTAAAAGTTCCAATAAAAAATGTTGATAAAATCGCCTCGAGTGGATAGGCTTGCCAATGGCGAGCTATGCAGTGAATTCTATAAATGTTTATATGCATATTCAGATATATTTGTTAATAATTTGTAGTATGTATTAATAGTAGTCAATAGTAGCAAATTGAATCGAGAAGCATGTAGCAACGCTCTGCAGTAGTACGAGTAGAAAACGAATGTGCTTGGGTAGGCTCTGCTGGGGTGACGGTGCTGTCTGCTCAAGCAAGAGGGAGTTCAGAAATTGCAAAAATATGTAGCATTTAAAGTCGAGCCAAACAGACAGCGGAGAGATACAGAGGGAGAACGTGAAAATAAGGAGGAAAAAAGTCAAAACTGATTCCAATCATTTTAACCCAGCGGTGATCAAAATTTTCTTAACTCAAAACCCGTCAACTCGTACCATCACTTTAGCCTGCGAAAAACTTTCTGCGACCAATGTGCATCGAAAGCAGCTATTTATGCAGTAGAAACTTGAGTAGGATATCTCTCGGTGGAGAAAATATTGGACAGTAGAACACACAATATCGAACGAGTGCAGCCTGCAGTTGGCAAAATCTGAAATACTTTGTTGTTTTAAAAAAAAAACTTCATCTATGAAGCGGACAGGAAAGAGAAAAACTGTGTGTGCAAAAAATAACAAGAACAATCGAGAATGTTGCTGGTATTGAGAGAGTTTCGCCCGCAGCCACACTGCTGGCAGCACCAGTTCTCTCAGATGAGGACCGCGCAGAGTTTGGGGGGGGGGGTTGTCCTACTTTGCCCATTCTTTACTCTTGTGCTTTTAATTGGGATAAATTTCCATCTTTGTTTCACAAGCAGCCGCGATAGACAATGCAGTAGGCGAAATGGCTTCAGACAGACAGGCAAGGTAAAGAAATAGTGCACGCGCATGTCGCATGCGACAGAGTCACTGGGCGGAGAATCACACCGAACTCGACACATGATTTTTCAGGGGTAGGGGGGGGTCGAATACGGCCTGGACGGGAGGGAGAAACTATGAGGGGCCGTATTCTGTAGGAACCCTGCGAGCGAATACTAAGGATCACCGATTCCTGCTTTTAGACTTTTGAACCGGGAGAAACTACCCCCCGTCACTACCTGGGACCGGGGGAGGGGGCGGATGCGCCTGCGATGTCACCGGAGGAAGCTGACGAGCACTGCCGGTGATGGTGGTGATGCACCAGTGACGAGGTGGGGTAGAGCTTGTACCAGCCGATGACAATGTTGGACAGGTCCAGATCGTCCAGGAGCACCTGGCAGATGCCCATAAATGCCTTCCGGTCCATTCGGCCGTAATCTCCCCAGACTGTCACCTGCCAATCAGGTAATTGTAAACAGTTTTTAGTTAGACTTTGAATTACATTGTAAGAGTTACAGCACCAGCATGCTGTTTGTTCAGTACCCGATGCCTGAACTATCATACAGCTTATTTGATTTAATAAATTACATGTCTATTCAACTTTTATCATTACTTGTCCTTAAAATAATAATATTTGATTACACCTGCCACAACGGGCCAGGTGTGCAACCGACAGCTCAGCCGCAGCGATTGCGCGGCGCATCTGAAGGCTGCGTACGGCTGTTCAGTCTAAAGGGGTCGCCACACACACCCTCAATTACCCCAGCTAATGCTGGCACCCATTTTACAGCTGGGTGAACTGAAGCAATGCAGAGTTAAGTGTCTTGCTCAAGGACACAAATTGTTTTAGTGGAATCGGGAATCAAACCCCGACCTTCATGTCGTGAGTCCGACGCTCTGACCACTAGGCTACAACCCCTTCACATGATCTTAAGACT
>NIVC01002142.1:62500-76471 GCA_002269645.1 Macrostomum lignano | reverse complement strand
GCGTAAAATGAGTGCATGCGTCGCTAAAATGAGTGCCTGCGGCGCCAAAAATGAGTGCCTACAGCGCCAAAACAAGTGCCTGCGCGCCAAAATGAGTGCCTGCGCGCCAAAATGAGTGCCTGCGGCGCGCTACGAGCGTAAAATGAGTGCATGCGTCGCTAAAATGAGTGCCTGCGGCGCCAAAATGAGTGCCTACAGCGCCAAAACAAGGGCCTGCGGCGGCGCCAAAATGAGTGCCTGCGGCGCTAAAATGAGTGCCTGCAGCGCCAAAATGAGTGCCTGCGGCGCCAAAATGAGTGCCTGCAGCGCCAAAACAAGTGCCTGCGGCGCCAAAATAAGTGCCTGCGGCGCTAAAATGAGTGCCTGCAGCGCCAAAATGAGTGCCTGCGGCGCCAAAATGAGTGCCTGCAGCGCCAAAACAAGTGCCTGCGGCGCCAAAATAAGTGCCTGCGGCGCTAAAATGAGTGCCTGCAGCGCCAAAATGAGTGCCTGCGGCGCCAAAATGAATGCTCACAACACCGATTCTCAAAATGTACATGTTGGAATTTAGTTATTTACATGTACACGTAAAATTCTTGACTTTGACAGACCCCCCCCCCTAAAATCCACGGTGACGCCGCTGAACAGGTATTTTTTGGTTGCCTAGTTCTAGAAATCCAATTTAACTGCTGTGCGACATCCTTCGATTAATGAGTACCATACAGTAAATAAAACTTAAAAGAACTGGGAAAAGCGAAAATTGAATGAATATTTCTGGCGCAAATCCAGCTGCAACAGAGAGTAGTTGCCGCGGCAAATATCAATTCTGGCGTGCGTCAAAACAAAAGAGTTACCAGGTATATATATTTGTCTGGTTTTAGTAAACTCCAAGGTTAAACAAAAGTGCTAAGCGGTAAACGCTTGAATATAAATTTCAGATGCACCACCTCACCTCATAAAACAGAGTTGCACGAGAGAAGAAAAACCAAGTGTCAGTGCGGCGTAGGTAATGTTATATAAAAAAATAGATGCATAAGCATAAAAAAGTTTTGATTCGATTGATCTTTTTTAAAATATTGATCTTGTGCATTTGAATAAATAACATCAGCAACATGTTAAGTTACCGCCCCAAAACCTAGTGGTCTACAAGAGCCATAACTCCATAAACTGTCTCCTCACCAGCCTGAGCTAAGGCCTTGTGCATCAGCACCAACCGTTGATGCGTCACATGGGGTTGAGGTCTGAGAAAAGTTGACCACTGGTTCGGGTGGAAACTTTAACATGTTGCTCAGTGCGCATCTCGGGCAAGAGTCGATTACAGTTAGCCAAGCAATAATGCATTAAAGTGTCACAAAAACCTGGAAAAATAACTACATAGTTCACACAAGCCTTGATATGATTTGGCTTAGAAAATTTGCACAGCCAGTTAAAGTGCTTTCCCATGAGTTCACAGGAGTTCGGTTGCGCTAGGTAAACTATGAGCTACACACACAACTAAGGGATTTATTCTGCTGTTGTACAACATATAGAAATATAAATGTATCGCTCTATACTTGGCTGCTGTGCAAGTGTTTGTTTTGATACTACGGGTTGATAAAATAGAGAAAACTAAAAGCACACTACATGTACTCGTAAAAATATTAAAAAATCTGTCTTCAACGAGTTCGATAATAAGCTTCATCTGAAAGCGGACTTTTTAAACAAAGCAAACGGTACGTAAAATTGACCGATCGATAGCCACTCACTCTGTCTTCTCTGTTATTCTAAACCGGGACCCGGTGTAGTCATACCCTGACTTTTCCTACCCCTGGTGTACAGACTGATCGACCGTTATCTGCTAACCCAACACTTGCCCTGGAATAAAGGGAACCGCCACCCCTCAGTTTTATTACACAGAACGTACATTTCGACCCATCCGACGCCCAACTGGCCGTAGATTTTCTCACCCTCAGTGTACATCTGATCAACCCCCACTGGCCCCAGAATAACGGCTCTTAGTTTTCTTCCCCTGTCTGTACATTAACTTTTAATTAGTTCGCACTTTCAGTTCACACAGCCCTTATTAAACAAATAAACGATATCAAGTTAACGCCGTCAGTTGTGAGATGAAACACACCGACACACGAGCTTCGTTGCTCATCGCTTGACAAATTCTAACGGGCACCCTGTTCAAGCTCCATGACGTCCGGCGACTTGACCGGTTCCACGCTGTTCGACCGTGTCCGGTGCCACTTCCACGGCCATGGCCGGTCATAGGTCTGGGCAGGCCACCCGTGGCCGGCCGAATCGAGGAATTTGAGGCGCGCAAGTTGGCGGTGGACGGGCCCATCATCATCATTAGCGTGTTTACCTGCTTGGCGTCCGCGTTCTAAAAAATTAAGAAAGTAAATTTTGTTTGCTTTGCAAAAACATGGACTTGATATAGGATACTTCGATACCTATACTCATAAAATGCAAGTAATAAACCAAAGCTATAGGATTTATAGTGTAGTTAAAGCCGCAAATATTCTCAATGCATTCCGGATTCACATTCGCAATATAATCTAATTCAAGGAAACAAACACAATAGGAACTCTGAAGTTTTATCCAGACAAGGATATAAGGCAGAATTTAATGCAAAAAGCAGCCCCGGCAAACTTAGGCGCACATTTTTGGCCCATTCGACGCCATAGACCTTGGCGACAATTTTCTCCGCCACAAACATGATTAGGGCGATGCCGACGCCAATGCAGAAGAAGATAAAAGCGCCGCCCAGCGTGTCCAAGCTCAGGCCTGGCGGTGGAATTGGATTGGATGTTATAAAATAACTTTTGATAATAAAGCATTGAAGAATAACCGACTCAAATCAAATCTGGCTCACCTGATGAGGCAGACGAAGTGGCCTGACAGGTAACCTTATCTCGCGACCACCAGTACTGCTTCAGTGTCTCGGTGACGCGATTCTCGTTCAGAGACAGGATGCTGAAGTTCCAAAGGGGGTGTCACTTTTAGCTTGCTCTAGGCTATAACAAAGTTTGTTACTGCCACATTTTATAGGTAACTAGCTTCTCTACAGCCACCTCACTCCTTAACAGCCACCTCACTCCTTAACAGCCACCTCACTCCTTAACAGCCACCTCACTCCTTAACAGCCACCTCACTCCTTAACAGCCACCTCACTCCTTAACAGCCACCTCACTCCTTAACAGCCACCTCACTCCTTAACAGCCACCACACTCCTTAGCAGCCACCACACTCCTTAACAGCCACCTCACTCCTTAACAGCCACCACACTCCTTAACAGCCACCTCACTCCTTAACAGCCACCTCACTCCTTAACAGCCACCACACTCCTTAACAGCCACCTCACTCCTTAACAGCCACCACACTCCTTAACAGCCACCTCACTCCTTACCAGCCACCTCACTCCTTAACAGCCACCTCATTCCTTATCAGCCACCTCACTCCTTAGCAGCCACCTACTCCTGAACAGCCACCTCATTAATTTTTGTATTAAATAATTTCTATCATGCATTGACTAAACAATTTATTGAAAATGCTTTTTTCTGTAGAACACGGTGAAAAGTTTTGAATCCAGCCGCTCTATTAAGGCAATCAACAGACACCAGTTAGGTGGAAAACATTGGGTCTGAGTAATTTGAGTCCGGCCCGGAGATTACATTGAAATTCAATACCTTATAACTGCTAATAATGACGAAATGTCAATACAGTCAGCTATCAGGTTTCGGGTCGCCAACCTGTCATGCGTTACTTGGGGGACGTTTAGCTTAAGGCAATATGGCGGCAATTCGACAGCCTAATTAACTGGTTGCAATCGATTTGGCTCCATCTTGCACAGGAGGTGAAATCCGAGTGATCAGATGAAAAAATGCATTCTGCACAGACTGATTTTTTGAAACTTTAGTTCTAATATTTTTATGGGTTTGTGAGCATGTCACTTCAAGTTATTTCCTTAGCAACCAGTTAATGCTTGCACTGCTAAAGTCAACATAATCTTACTGTTGAGCACCAACTCACGCGACATTCATCTGTTTGAGCAGTGGCGACTTGTTGCGCAGAGCAATGCCGTAGGGTCTCGGCGCGAACGGGTCTCCGACAGTCATAAAGTCGCAGGTCTTGGCCGTGTAATATTTCACCAGCGAGCTCTCCAGGAAGATGGCGATGTTCTCTTTTCGGACTCGGTCGAGCGCCTGCTCTGTGCTGGTGGCGAAGCCCACTTGGTCATGCGGTTCCACACGGTGGTGTACCGTTCGATCACCGGGTACTTCCAGGTGACCAGGGAGGCCAGCTGGTCGACGGTCTCCTCCGTGCCGATGCCGCTGGTCAGCCAGTAGTTGTACAGGTTGGCCTCGGCGTCCTTCATTCGCATGAAATGCTCGTAGGAGGCGGTGTCCTTGATCACGGTGTACTTCATAGCCACCTGGGTGGTCAGCTCGTCGAAACTCTGCGGTGGCTGAGACAGCTTGTCCACCGTCAGCTGGGCGGCGAGGTTGGCGGTGTAGAGCGACATCATGAGGTAGCCGAACAGCCAGAAGCCCACAATGATGGTGCGGCAGGACATCGAGCGGGGATCGAAGCTCTCGCCAGCCTGGGTGTAGGCGCCAAGCACGTACCAGAGCGACTCCTTCACGGTGAACACCTTGCCCTCCGCCTCGCCCTCGCGGATTTGATCGTTCCGGTAGCGGTTTTGGAAGGAGAACGGGCTCACCCTGCAATGGCGGGGTTTGTTAAGCTGAGTGATTGTAACAGGTTGCCCTTTAGAAGATAATAAATAAAGAGAAAGAGAGAACGTACTCACTTGTCAACAAAGAAAATGAGAAAACCGGTGAAGGTGATGATGGCAATGATGCTAACCCACACGTCCCAGGTGAACGCTTTGAGGAAGAAAGTCTGGTCGCCCTTGGAGCTGGTCGGCTGTAGCAGCAGAATCTGCAGCGACACGTAGTCGTAGATTGGCACAGTGAAGTCGGCTATCTGCTCGCGCTGCGCCGTCACCGTGATGGGACCGATGGCCATGTCTGCGACCTGCGTTTTGTTTTTGTATATTTAATTACTGACCGAGCTCACAGTACAGTCAGTTAGCCTCAGTCAAGTCAGGCCCTAATTGCTTCTCACCCCACTGGCGAGGGCGCCCATCATGCCATTCCAGGTGCCATCTGACTGCAGAGTGCCGTAGATGCCGTCAGTCTGCTCAACCAGGGTGTAATTGAAGTTCATGTTGGTGGCTAAGTTCTTCAGCATGTCGATGCTGTAGCCTTCGAATGTGCCGTCAGTCTTCTTGATCACGAATGGCGGATCCTGTCAGTGCGTGATGAAGTCGTTACAAATAAATGGTGAAAATATACGTAGAGCATTACAAACTTTGCTGTGTGCGGCTCTCTTACGTGAGTTAGTCGGACAATCAGATTGCGGATGGTCATGTAGCTGAGAGAGATGGTTGACACTGAGCCGGCCAAGCCAGCCGCCTTGGTCCAGGTGCCGATCTGCCCGAGACAGAAATTTATTGTTATCGAGTCAAGCGATGCCCTTTTCAGCACAAGTTACATAAGAATGAGAAAATCTCTCAGCTCACATTGTTCACAGTGGGGCCGGGGTAAACAATCTGGGCGATCTTGAATGTCGTGTCAGTGTTCCTCAGCGTACTGGCGAACGCTACGTTACCCATAACGCTGGAGAAGCTCGGCAACTGTAAATTTGTTCAGGATAGTTCATGCATGTTAACACGGTATGAATAAACGAGATTGCCGAAATGACTGGAATAGCACGAAGCGTCGCTCACAGCCTTCAGCTTAGCAGTGTAGTCGTTGTAGCGCACAGGCGTGGACGGGCTGTACGCCCCGCTGCACACCAGCCAGTTGGTGGCGTTGCCGAAAGACCCGGCATCAGTCTGAGCCTTGATCACTCGGCCCATAGTCTCGGCCGCCTCGTAGGCGAATAATACGTCGACCTTGCGACTCTCGGCCACCGCAACGCCCGTGGCCGACTGCACCGCAGTGAACACCGCCGTAGCCCGAGTTGCGTCCGCTGCCGTCTGTCGGAAGAAGAACAGACTGGAGCCGGCGCCGCAGCCGGAGCAGGAGAAATCCTGCAAGTCCTTGGTGACTACGAACCAGTGATAGATGCCGCCCATGAGCGACTTCACTCCGGCCTGCTGCACAACCATGGCCGCGTTCGACACAGAAGAGGCGACCACAAAGTCGGCAATGCGCAGAGTCTTGGCTTCGTCTAGCAGAGTGGCCACTTCAACAGCTGTGGTAGGGATTTTTCGCAGGTAGATTGGCGGATACCAGCTGTAGTCCTCGTAGGGCAGGATGGAGCCCGCGTCTGTGTTTTTGGTGGCAGATGGTTTAGTAGGCAAACTATTACAAGCACGGTTTTTGTAGAAAGCAGTACAAACTAGAAAACAGGCAATCTTACCGAATGAAGCATCATACAGCACCATGATGCCATCGCGGGTCGCATTGTCTCTTAGCAGCAGGGCTGCCACAGCTCGCATGTAGTTCCTTGGCGATGGGTGAACGTTCGGCACATCGTTCGTGAGCTCCATGGAGGCCCTAATAATTGGCGCGTCAAGATTTCTGGCTAGATCCTCAACGCAGGACGGCCGGGCGGTGAAGTCAAGGATGCCATCGATCCACAGCAGGTGCTCGTTACCTGTCTTGCAAACTGCGGTAGGTATTCAGAAATTAAGGTGAAACTGCTGCTTGATTTACTCGTATTTCACTGCATGTTAGAGGATCTACTTCGAAGTAAATGAGATTTAAGGCACAGAAGTGCTTTAATTTAGACTGTGGAAGGTACACTTGTCGGCGCTTCAGTCTATTCGTCGGATGTGTGCTCAATGGTGTGCACGGTTGAGTAGCAGCGGTAGCGCGCCTGACTCTCGTGCCCCCGAGTTCGATTCCACAGTAACTAGGGGTTTTGACGCGGAAATTTTGTCGCGCAATTCACGGATTGTGAGGCCAAACCCAAATATCAGAGCATTGCACATGCCTGAGAAAGTCAGGGCCGCTGTACACGCAGCACGTATTCGTATGCAAGGGGGATCGTTACCGTGCAATGCGGCAACACCTCGCAAATGGAGTCTCCAGTAACTCACCAGTCTGGAACAGCGACTCAGAGCCGGATTGCACAGCCGTCACGTTGATGGTCTTCCCGGCTGGCAGGACAGCGCTGGGCGTGCCGGCGTTCAGATCGGCGATTGCCTTCTGCGCCGCGGCCAGCAGGTCGCGATTCTGGGCATCGTAGACCGCCACTAAAATTGAGGGACATGTGCGCGTTGGAAGTATACGGTGATTAATTTACTAGCAGTTAGTCAGCAACAGAATGTTCCGAGAACTCACGGAAATAGTAGGTGTTGCCGATCATACCGAATGACTGCTGGCCCATAACTAGCAGAAGCAGCAGAAGAAAGTTGAAGTGCTGCTTCTTGGGTGACATGCTGAGTGGCTTTGGATCTCAACAGGAAGGGGCGCGTACTACTTGGCTGGTCTGGTGTGAACTGAGCATCCGGGTTTTATATCCAGTCCAGTTCGAGCTCACTCAGATTTTTCCCAGCCTCCCCTCCTCTCCTCCTTAAAAACTTTCCTCGCCACTCCCCGATCAGCAGAATGGTTGCCGGGGCAACGCCAGCCAATGGGAGTTAAGAATGTAAAAAAAAACAATCCCAAAGCAAACTAGGGCTCTCGGGGGGCAGAGGGCGGAGGCGGGGACAGCAGGATAGGTTTTGACATTTCGCGTCGGGCGTCACCCGAGCAGGGAGCCCCGTGTAGCCTTTCTCTGAGTTTCCAATTCTCACTTCGCTCCGGAGCAGCGGGAACCGGAGAGAGCAAATTGCTGCTCTTTTCTCCGGCGGGGCGCGACCCCACTTTGCAAGCCCGAAGGAGTGAAGACGCGGTGCGGCCGGATGGCCAGATCGGGGAGTGCCGCAGCGATGGGATGGGGAGATGGGAAGAGAGAGAAAAAGGCCCGCTAGCTGCATCGGTGCAAGAGTCTGTCGATCGTATCCAGTTACTATTTGTGCCAAGATTTGCATGGATCTTGCAGCAGGGATGGCATAAATTCTCTCCCCCCAACCCAGGTATTGATCCCGTCCCCATCCTGATCCCCGTGGCTCTTCTTTCTCAGCTTGCTTACCTCTCGGCTGATGTTTTCCATCTCCCAGTCCCACAGGAATTGGGAATTTTTCTCCTCATCCATTTCGGCCAAAAGCATGCAGCGCCCCGCGACTCTGCATGAATTTTTTTGTAATCCACGAGGGGTTCGAAAGACGCACTAGTCGCAGCAGACGCATTTATCCGCCCTGAGACTGGCGGAGAAGCCGGGATTACTTTCCCTCAGAATTTCTGTCAATAAAAAATAATGGAGACTCAAGGAGGAGGAGGAAGAGACGGGACTTTGTTAGCGGAGGCGATGAGAGACCGGAGGGCAGGACGGCCGGATCGAATAGCCCCGAGTAATTTATAATACTGCTCGAAACACACTGGGAATCGGGGAGTGGCGTCGCAGGAAGAGCGCCAGTTCAGTCTGAAGTGGAGCGGCTAAGCAGCTGCCGCTAACGCTATAAAGCTTTTAAGCGACTATCCATAAGCCACTACGAGACCTGTCACCCCTCACCTACCGGGAATTGATTAGCTCAAACGGCTCAGACGGTGCGATTCGTATCTTAATTTCTAGAATGTATAAATACTAAATATGTATCATAAAATGAAAGCTAACTGAAATAAAAATAGGTGGGTGTACGTGAACATTGTACACAACTTACACAAGGGAGGCTGTCGATTGCGTAGGTGTACATAAGGGGTCTGAGAATTGCGTAGGTGTACATAAGGGGTCTGAGAATTGCGTAGGTGTACATAAGGGGTCTGAGAATTGCGTAGGTGTACATAAGGGGGCTGAGAATTGCGTAGGCGTACGTACGCGAAGGGCTATAAATTGCGATGTAAGGGAGACATAAGGGAGACTGAGACACGGTGAGACCGGTTATCGATTTTCCAATTGTCCCAGTTTTTATTTCATATAGAAAATTGGCTAAGTGACAACAGAGAGAAATAAAAGTAAAGCTCGCCAGACCGCTCCGACCAAAAGTTTTCAGGTGAGGGCAGGTAGAAACGATCAGTTTTAAGGCTAGAAAATCGGCTATTGAATCAAATCAATCCACAATTTATTGTGATTTAATAATTACTTTGACACTGTCAGCGTTGAGAATTGTTTTTAGTTTCAAAAAAGCTGCAGGTCCGAGTACGACCAAAGGTGAAATTTAACAGTTTTTGAAACGCAACTACTTCTTTCAGTAGCGTGCCGGGGCAAACAAAACGCTGGGGGTCAGATGTCTAGAAAACTGAGGGAAAAAGCACCACAACAGACAGCCGAGGACGAGAACACAGGCGGAGCAGCGAGACAGCCGCGCCGCCGCCGCCCGCGTGAACAGAGGGAAAAAGCTGGATAAAAAACGTTAAGATAAAAAGACAAAGCAGGCAAAAAGTTCTAAGAGAGCAAAAAACGCAAACAACAAACTTGAGTCTGCAGAGAGTAAAGTGAGAAGTCAGTATTGAAGTACTAGGCTGCATATTTGGTAGGATAAATTAATCAGCTGGGGTAAAAATGTGAAAGCGGCACCGCTAGCACAGGTAAGAGACGGAGGTGCTGGGGCGACAGCAGCGCAAAAAGCCTGTATCGATTACTGTTTATTGAGTAGCAAATTTGAACATAAAACTGCCATTCAATATGGCGACAGGCCGCTTGCGTTTTACTAAAGAAAACCGGGCGCACCTAAAGGCAACTTGAGACTGCATAACAATTGACAATGATCTACGCACAATAAAACAGTGCTCACAGACGGTGCGCAGATGGACATACAAATCACAATAAATATGAGATATGGGAACGGAATGCAGAGAAGAATGTTGCACGATTATGGAGAATAATTACTTTTGTAGAATTCAAACCAACGAATTCTATGCAAGTGTCTGGGAGGCTGGCCCAGCAACTGAGCATCTGGGAGGCTGGCCCAGCAACTGAGGATCTGGGAGGCTGGCCCAGCAACTGAGGATTTGAGAGGCTGGCCCAGCAACTGAGGATCTGGGAGGCTGGCCCAGCAACTGAGGATTTGAGAGGCTGGCCCAGCAACTGAGGATCTGGGAGGCTGGCCCAGCAACTGAGGATTTGAGAGGCTGGCCCAGCAACTGAGGATCTGGGAGGCTGGCCCAGCAACTGAGGATCTGGGAGGCTGGCCCAGCAACTGAGGATCTGGGAGGCTGGCCCAGCAACTGAGGATCTGGGAGGCTGGCACAGCAACTGAGGATCTGGGAGGCTGGCCCAGCAACTGAGGATCTGGGAGGCTGGCCCAGCAACTGAGGATCTGGGAGGCTGGCCCAGCAACTGAGGATTTGAGAGGCTGGCCCAGCAACTGAGGATCTGGGAGGCTGGCCCAGCAACTGAGGATTTGAGAGGCTGGCCCAGCAACTGAGGATCTGGGAGGCTGGCCCAGCAACTGAGGATCTGGGAGGCTGGCCCAGCAACTGAGGATCTGGGAGGCTGGCCCAGCAACTGAGGATCTGGGAGGCTGGCACAGCAACTGAGGATCTGGGAGGCTGGCCCAGCAACTGAGGATCTGGGAGGCTGGCCCAGCAACTGAGGATCTGGGAGGCTGGCCCAGCAACTGAGGATCTGGGAGGCTGGCCCAGCAACTGAGGATCTGGGAGGCTGGCACAGCAACTGAGGATCTGGGAGGCTGGCCCAGCAACTGAGGATCTGGGAGGCTGGCCCAGCAACTGAGGATCTGGGAGGCTGGCCCAGCAACTGAGGATCTGGGAGGCTGGCCTAGCAGCTGAGGATCTGGGTGTGGTTCTGGAGATGGAGTTTGGGGAGGCTGCAGCATAAATGCCAGAACACGAGCTTTCAGAATCTAAGGTAACAAATTCAATGGTTTGAATTGAAAACTCAATTAAAGAAGTTCGATTTTGAAGCTTTAAAAACTAAAACAAAAGCAGACAAAATTTAAAGACGCAAAAGGCAAAGAAAAATCGAACACAAAGCCAGCTTAAAACTCTATTCTATTATAAGACACTGAGGCTTTGAGAAGTAGCGAGCTGAGCTTGGACACACTGTTGATTATATTGTATAAAATGTGTAAATTTTCAACTGCATGGATGTGCTTGTACATGGACAGATATTTACATAACACAAGCGTTTAAAGTAGTCTTTGAGTAAAGAAAATTGGTAAGTACGGAAAATCAAGTTGCTACATATATTGCTTCCGCTTGCTCAGATTCTCATTTCATCTGCAGGGGAGCGACCGAGCGCTGAGGATCTGGGAGAGTGGCGGTGGCCCAGCAACTGAGGATCTGGGAGAGTGGCGGTGGCCCAGCAACTGAGGATCTGGGAGAGTGGCGGTGGCCCAGCAGCTGAGGATGTGGGAGGCTGGCCCAGCAGCTGAGGATCTGGGAGGCTGGCCCAGCAACTGAGGATCTGGGAGGCTGGCACAGCAACTGAGGATCTGGGAGGCTGGCCCAGCAGCTGAGGATCTGGGAGGCTGGCCCAGCAACTGAGGATCTGGGAGGCTGGCCCAGCAACTGAGGATCTGGGAGGCTGGCCCAGCAGCTGAGGATCTGGGAGGCTGGCCCAGCAGCTGAGGATCTGGGAGGCTGGCCCAGCAACTGAGGATCTGGGAGGCTGGCCCAGCAGCTGAGGATCTGGGAGGCTGGCCAAGCAACTGGGAAACTGTGGGTGGTGGTGGCAGTGCACTTAAGGAGCCAACTACTTTATAAAGCAACAAACAACTAGACAATTAAGACAACTCTGGTATATAAAACAAAGATTTAATATTCCCGTTTAGAACGGCTGGCCGGTCAACCAGAAAAAGTGACACAAGAGCAGGCAGAACAACAAAGAAAAAATGGCAAATCAGCATAGATAAGCACACAGTCGCAGCAATGCTGTAAGAGCAAAAACGAAGGGAAAAACACAGTTTTAAGAGTGCAGATTCCAGGCAATAAAAGTAATTAACCTGATCGACAGCGAACCCAGGACAGGTAAAACTTCACAGACCTTGGAGCAGCGCAATCCATAGATAGATAAGAGTAATTATTTGATATCCAAAAGTACACGAACGGTAGTGTTGATTTTAGATTTGAATTGACAAATTTCAATAAACATAAACTGTCATCGGATAAATGCAAGTCAGCAGCACAATTAGGTCCGACATACAACTAATCTAATATTAATTTATTGTTAAATTTGCCAATGCACTTCGCTGGGCAAAAATTCAATAAATATTTGAACGGTAAAATTAACTCACTTGGCAAGCACGAGCTACGGAGTTTGATTATTGAATCATTTGTTTATTGATAATAACACAATAACTGAAGAGTCGGGATACTGCAGTTGATTAGAAATGGAAATTTAATTTAACTTGCCCCGTTGGAAAAGTTATGCACCTGCAGAGGCATAAAAGGTGAGCGAGGTGCACAAAAGAGGCACCTTAGTGACCTATGGAAATGCTTGGAAATGCAACTGAGTGCACCTTTTATGCCTAAATGTCACTAATATTTTTGAAAAGAGGCATGAAAGGTGTAAAATCGGTGAAGTGGTCAGACAGTAGGTGAATTCTCAATTTTAATTGGTTGCGGCGGTAGGGGCAGTAAAGGTGCGTAAGGGGCACTGGAGGTGCGCAAAAGGTGAACAGCAGGCTCACAAGTGAGGCACAGCAGGTGCATAAGGTGTACATGTGCGGCGTAAATACCTAAGGTATGTATACAGGTGCATTTCCAAAACACGCTCGAAATATACCCTTAAAGTGCCTATTTTGTGCACCTCGCTCACCTTCCATGCCTATGCACGAATATTAACGCATTAATAATTTGTAACAAAAAATTAACTGAGAGTTACATACTCGTACATTACACGCACCGATATAACATAGAAAAGCTTTATTTACATTTACACCTATACTAATCGCTGCTATCCCCTTCCAACTCCTGACAAACCACGAAAGTAAACATCTCCTATACTGATAAGTTTTAATGACTTTCAAATACTCAGGAAAAGTTTTGAATCTGTTCAAAGAATAGTGAGGAACGCCCCTTGCATTGCCTCTACGCCTAAAGTGCCCACTGTGCACCTTTTTTTCACCTTTCACTCCACCAATACACCAATTCCTACTTTGTTCACCTTTTGTGCCTCCAATGCACTGTGCACCTTTAACCATGAGCAGACGGATGGCCCGAATTCGGGTCATGGCTCAACACCCAAAGGCTCATTAATTGGGTCATTGATTAGTCCCAGTTCGGTCATTGGGCTCATGATTCGGTCATTGATTAGTCCTAGTTCGGTCATTGGGCTCATTAATTGGGTCATTGATTAGTCCCAGTTCGGTCATTGGGCTCATTAATTGGGTCATTGATTAGTCCCAGTTCGGTCATTGGGCTCATTAATTGGGTCATTGATTAGTCCCAGTTCGGTCATTGGGCTCATTAATTGGGTCATTGATTAGTCCCAGTCTGGTCATTGGGCTCATTAATTGGGTCATTGATTAGTCCCAGTTCGGTCATTGGGCTCATTAATTGGGTCATTGATTAGTCCCAGTTCGGTCATTGGGCTCATTAATTGGGTCATTGATTAGTCCCAGTTCGGTCATTGGGCTCATTAATTGGGTCATTGATTAGTCCCAGTTCGGTCATTGGGCTCATTAATTGGGTCATTGATTAGTCCCAGTTCGGTCATTGGGCTCATTAATTGGGTCATTGATTAGTCCCAGTTCGGTCATTGGGCTCATTAATTGGGTCATTGATTAGTCCCAGTCCGGTCATTGGGCTCATTAATTGGGTCATTGATTAGTCCCAGTTCGGTCATTGGGCTCATTAATTGGGTCATTGATTAGTCCCAGTTCGGTCATTGGGCTCATGATTCGGTCATTGATTAGTCCCAGTTCGGTCATTGGGCTCATTAATTGGGTCATTGATTAGTCCCAGTCCGGTCATTGGGCTCATTGAT
>NIVC01002142.1:0-60000 GCA_002269645.1 Macrostomum lignano | reverse complement strand
TCAGTCTAATGATGACCCTGAGCTCAAGACTTGGGGGCCTCCAAGTAAGAAACCTTTGAAGATGCGAAATTGATGCAATTAGCGGTGCGCGTGCGTGACGTTTTATATCTCAATCTCTAAAACTGACGACTGTGCACCTAATGGGGATTTCACTGAATCTGATGGGGATTTCAATGAATCTGAAGGGGATTTCACTGAATCTGATGGGGATCTCATTGAATCTGAAGGGGATTTCACCGAATCTGATGTTGATTTCACTGAATCTGATGAGGATTTCACTGAATCTAATGGGGATTTCACTGAATCTGATGGGGATTTCACTGAATCTGATGGGATCTCACTGAATCTGATGGGGATTTCACTGAATCTGATTGGGATTTCACTGAATCTGATGGGGATTTCAGTGAATCTGATGGGATCTCACTGAATCTGATTGGGATTTCACTAAATCTGATGAGGATTTTACTGAATCTAATGGGGATTTCACTGAATCTGATGGGGATTTCACTGAATCTGATGGGGATTTCACTGAATCTGATGGGGATTTCACTGAATCTAATGGGGATTTCACTGAATCTGATGGGATCTCACTGAATCTGATGGGGATTTCACTGAATTTGATGGGGATCTTACTGAATCTGATTGAGATTTCACTGAATCTGATGGGGATTTCACTGAATCTGATGGGATCTCACTGAATTTGATTGGGATTTCAGTGAATCTGATGAGGATTTCACTGAATCTGATGGGGATTTCACTGAATCTGATGGGATCTCACTGAATTTGATTGGGATTTCAGTGAATCTGATGAGGATTTCACTGAATCTGATTGGGATTTCAGTGAATCTGATGAGGATTTCACTGAATCTGATGGGGATTTCACTGAATCTGATGGGGATTTCACTGAATCTAATGGGGATTTCACTGAATCTGATGGGATCTCACTGAATTTGATGAGCATTTCACTGAATCTGATGGGGACTTCACTGAATCTGATGGGATCTCACTGAATCTGATTGGGATTTCACTGAATCTGATGGGGATCTAACTGGTAAATCTGATGGGGATTTCACTGAATCTGATTGGGATTTCAGTGAATCTGATGAGGATTTCACTGAATCTGATGGGGATTTCACTGAATCTGATGGGGATTCACATGAGACTCACTTGTAGCCCGGGATGTTCCACATTGAGGTCCAGTAATACGGCTTCAATGACAGGTAGTTGCAGGTCTTCATGCCCATCACAATGCCCAGCCCGTTGCATAGTAGGAAGTCCATGATCCACTGGAAAATTTCAATTAATAGACAGCTTGCTAAATCGTACGTATATTGTTGCAAAATTTAAGCTTGAATAGGTTAATTAATTAGTTCGAACGCGACTGAAAATATTCGATCTCAGGGTGCCAGCTTGGCCTTTCAAACTGAATGGATTGCTTGCGGCAGGGTGCCCGCAACTTTCCTACAGTGTCATTGGTTACTCATATTTCATAAAAACTACTTTGTATGATATAAAAAAGCTAAAAAAGGATGTTTTGTAGCCTAGTGGTGCTGTAAAATAGTTGTAGAATGGGTGCCAGCATTAGCTGGGGTAATTGAGGGTGTGTGTGGCCACCCCCAGCCTTCAGATGCGCCGCGCAATAGCTGCGGCTGAGCTGTCGGTTGCACACCTGGCCCAATTAGGGCAGGTGCAATCAATTATTATTATTCAAATTGAACTCACGTGATCCCACCAGCACTCGGAGAAGTTGGGCAGCTGGTGCTCAAGCGTGTACTCCAGTATCTCGAACATAAAGCTGAGCACGCAGCAGAGCCAATAGTCTCGCAATATGAGAGTTTTAAGCCACCAGCCGAAGAAATGCACGGTCACAAAGCCGTCCAGTTTGTCCCAGACATTGTGAAACGGATCAGTGGCGTTGGCCGGATCGTAGATCAAGCAGTTGCCGCCGTAGTCCTTCTCTGGCAGGGGCCGGCCGAGCTCAGGGTCGAAGTAGCGCAAAAGCTTTCTGGCGTCGTGGACGTTCTGGAGCGGTGGGGAAGGGGAAGCTTCTCTCTCTCTCTCTCTCTCTCTCTCTCTCTCTCTCTCTCTCTATCTCTCTCTCTCTCTCTCTCTCTCTCTCTCTCTCTCTCGCTTCCAGCCCTGACGAAAAATTTACCTAATTCGAAATATCGGCAATCCAACTATATTGACTTTGTTCAGTCCTTTCTACCGTGTCAGGGCCTGAGATTGGAGGTGCCCTCCTCTCTCTCTCTCAGAGATTCAAGAGAGATTCAAATAAAACTGTAATAACTGTAACAATCAGAGAACAGCTCGTCAGATTCTTCACAGCCAATCAGAGAACAGCTTGTCAGATTCTTCACAGCTAATCAGAGAACAGCTTGTCAGATTCTTCACAGCTAATCAGAGAACAGCTTGTCAGATTCTTCACAGCCAATCAGAGAACAGCTTGTCAGATTCTTCACAACCAGTCAAAAAACAGCTTGTTCGCAGCCAAGATCTTCAGAACCAATAAAAAACAGCTTGTTCACAGCCAAGATTCTTCACAGCCAATCAGAAAACAGCTTGTCAGATTCTTCACAGCTAATCAGAGAACAGCTTGTCAGATTCTTCACAACCAGTCAAAAAACAGCTTGTTCGCAGCCAAGATCTTCAGAACCAATAAAAAACAGCTTGTTCACAGCCAAGATTCTTCACAGCCAATCAGAAAACAGCTTGTCAGATTCTTCACAGCTAATCAGAGAACAGCTTGTCAGATTCTTCACAACCAGTCAAAAAACAGCTTGTTCGCAGCCAAGATCTTCAGAACCAATAAAAAACAGCTTGTTCACAGCCAAGATTCTTCACAGCCAATCAAAAAACAGCTTGTGAGATTCTTCACAGCCAATCAAAAAACAGCTTGTCAGATTCTTCACAGCCAATCAAAAAACAGCTCGTCAGATTCTTCACAGCCAATCAAAACACAGCTTGTCAGATTCTTCACAGCCAATCAGAGAACAGCCTGTCATATTCTTCTCAAACAATCAGATAACAGCTTGTCAGATTCTTCACAGCCAATCAAAAAACAGCTCGTCAGATTCTTCACAGCCAATCAAAACACAGCTTGTCAGATTCTTCACAGCCAATCAGAGAACAGCCTGTCATATTCTTCTCAAACAATCAGATAACATCTTGTCAGATTCTTCACAACCAATAAGAGAACAGCTTGTCCTATTTTCCATAACCAATCACAAAACAGCAAATAATTTGATTTACTCTTGCCAAGAAGATAACTAATGAGTTGTTCTAGTTTTTAGCTTTGGCATTTCTCTAAAAGACCTAACAAATGGGAGATACTATTGACATATTCAAGTTTCTAACCACAATAAAGACAAAGAAACAGCAAAAAAGGATATTCGAACGCTAAATTAATTAATGGTAATGACTACACAAAGAACAGGCCAAAAAGGGGGGATTAAAGAGACAAGGCAAAGCAATATAACTAGCGCAGTCTAGCTACATGCAAACAAGCTCACGAGGAGGATAGCAGGAACAGTTAAGAATGGCGCGCAGCTTATTAAGAAAGGATAATAAAGAATAAAGGCAGGGGAGGAGAGAAAGAGGTAAGGAAATTAAAATTTGGGCTAGAGAGAAGAGAACTTCAAAGGATTCCGGAAATTGAGCTTGAGCAGCACGCAAACTAAAGGATAATTCAGTTTACAATATACGACCGTACTAACTGACTGTACTAAAGTACTATCTGATTTACAGAGTACAGTCAATAGGCACGACAGAAGGCACAGACAGCTAGCTTAGTGAAATATCACACTAATTGGATCAAATTGGAACTGTGTTTTTGGAAAAAAAAATTCCACAATCCCGACTTCCCATCTTGCTATTGGCACATCAGGTACGCGTAAGTGTACTGTACATAGTGCTGACACATTGTGAATATGTACACTACTATACTGTGAATGTACACTACTATACTGTGAATGTACACTACTATAATGTGAATGTACACTACTATACTGTGAATGTGCACTACTATAATGTGAATGTACACTACTATACTGTGAATGTACACTACTATACTGTGAATGTACACTACTATACTGTGAATGTACACTACTATACTGTGAATGTACACCACTATACTGTGAATGTACACTACTATACTGTGAATGTACACCACTATACTGTGAATGTACACTACTATACTGTGAATGTACACCACTATACCTGAATCCTGAATCCCACATACGAGCTCTAGCTTTACATAAATACATAAATGCTTTATGCAATACTCTCCGAAGCCCCCACATGACAAAATCAGGCCAGTCTGGGACTTCGCACCTGGAACAAGATAAATATGAGGCCGAGCTCGTAGGCTACGCTCAGACAGAGAACGAATCGCCAGAAGGCCGGGTGAGGCCGCACGAACGGCCCATCGGGCGTGTAGATGACCCCGTAGAAGAGAAACACGAGCAGTACGGCTAGAATACCGCGCTTAGTATTGAACTCCGTGTTGGCGCTGGGCTCCTCGAATCCGGTCACGTAGATCAAGGTGCCACACAGAACCACCAGACAGGTTATCGTGTGCGTCCGCCTGCGGTTGCGAGTTGACAATTTCTCTGATTGCTACTTACAGTAGGAATGCTTGCGTGTCGTGTATGACACTGCTAATGATAGTAAAGTGGATTACTAATCTAGCCAATGTCATGGATGAAGGAATAGAATGGATAGCTAATCTAGCCAACATCATGGATGAATGAATAGAATGGACTGCTAATCTAGCCAATATCATGGATGAATGCATAGAATGGATTGCTAATCTAGACAATATCATGGATGAAGGAATAGAATGGATTGCTAATCTAGACAATATCATGGATGAAGGAATAGAATGAATTGCCAATCTAGCCAATATCATGGATGAATGCATAGAATGGATTGCTAATCTAGACAATATCATGGATGAAGGAATAGAATGGATTGCTACTCTAGCCAACATCATGGATGAAGGAATATGATGATTGCTAATCTAGCTAATGTCATGGATGAAGGAATAGAATGGATTGCTAATCTAGCCAACATCATGGATGAAGAAATAGAATGGATTGCTAATCTAGCCAACATCATGGATGAAGGAATAGAATGGATTGCTAATCTAGCCAATGTCATTGATAAAGGAATAGAATGGATTGCTAATCTAGCCAAAATCATGGATAAAGGAATAGAATGGATTGCCAATCTAGCCAATATCATGGATGAAGAAATAGAATGGATTGCTAATCTAGCCAAAATCATGGATGAAGGAATAGAATAGATTGCTAATCTAGCCAATATCATGGATGAAGGAATAGAATGGATTGCTAATCCAGCCAATATCATGAATGAATGAATAGAATAGATTGCTAATCTAGCCAACATCATGGATGAATGAATAGAATAGATTGCTAATCTAGCCAACATCATGGATGAATGAATAGAATAGATTGCTAATCTAGCCAACATCATGGATGAATGAATAGAATAGATTGCTAATCTAGCCAATATCATGGATGAAGGAATATGATGATTACTAATCTATCCAATATCATAGATGAATGAATACAATGATTGCTAATCTAGCATCATAGCCCTAGAAAACAACCAAGTGTTTTCATACAGCATTCACAGCTTGTTTCTTACCAGAAGAAATTATTAATTGTGAAGTCTTCATGAAACTGCTTATTCTTGTTCTTTTCGACCTCCCAGTCAGAGTAGGTGCTGTTTTGTCTCATTGGTTTGCTAGATTTAGCAGCTATGCCATTGCCATTACTGACATGTTCATCCAAACTAATTGCAGAGTTATTGCCATTCATCTTGTCAGAAAGTATTAAGTATTGAATTTAAATTTTAATAGCAATAGCAATAATCCCTGATAAAAGTTTTTTAACTTAACACAATTACATCTAGCATAAATATGTAAATCTATGCTATCAATATAGAAAATCCTAAGAAATTATAACTAGATATCTTAGCAATACAAATTAAATGTCACTATATAACCATATATAGAATGTTATAGCCTTGTGGTATTTAATATTCAACAGCAAATATTATAGGTCTATATATAACTTTTGGTCTTATTGGCATTACAATAAGTGCTAGAACAATAAATTTATTATAAACTCATAAATTATTAATACAAAGTTATCAATCTATAAATACAAAATTCTTAATATTAGTCAATTAATTTTAATAAAAATTTTATACCTAATAATCTTTTTTATTAGACTTGTGTCTAATACTAGTATAGCTATTCAGTCCAAGAACTAGGTTGCTATACACCTTCAGTTTCTAGCTAATGTTGGTACCCATTTTATAATAACGGGGTAAACTAAAGCAATACAAGTTAAACACTAATATAGTATAGCATATTCAATATATCAAATTTCTTCTATTGCAGAAGGGTTTATTTTAAATTTGTTAATAGACCTAAAATGTAAGAATATAGATGAAATAAAATTTTTCAATAGTTAAAACAAGCTATGCAAGTTTGTCAATAGGCAGTGACTATTTGTCCAGTATTAGATGAATAACGTAACTATTATTTGTCTAGTACCAGATAAATAATAGTAAAGTTATTTGTCCGGCGCAGTATAGATGTAGATATACGATAAAAACTTGTAAAATATAGGGAATACTAAAAAAGTAGCAGTTTACTTTTAGGCTAGAAAGCAGAAAAAATTTGATGTGATTAAATAGTGCTATTTCTCAGAAATTCTAGAAATTTTGGCAAAAAATACTTGGGCATAGGCCTAGTCTATATGTCATTGCCCAATCTAGCAGTTTTGTATAAGTTTTACCTTTATTATATTTTATTTTATACATATTGGTATGTTTTAATTTCATAGTAAATAGTAGTCATAGTATAGTCAAAATTAATAACAAGATTTGCTGCTATATAACACAAATGCCAAAGTAAGGACTTATAGTTATTACAATTGTTACAATATTAAAATGTAACAATATGTAACAATACTGTTACATTTTGTTACATTTTAACATATTTTACAGTAACAATATGTTACAATAATAAAAATTGGAATTGTTACAATAAAAAGTGGAGTCATCACTACAGATTTGAACTCAGTACTGACTAATCATCAGGAAGACACTCTAACATTACACTAGTTGCTAGTATACCTTGCTAGAAAAGATGTGCAGAGTGGCATATAAATTCACGCAGCTCAGCTGGTACCGGACAAATAATCACTGCCTTGTCAATAAAACAAAGTTATCTAAAGACTAAAGTTGTTCTTTTAGCATAATAAAAATGTTTATAACTTAATAAGTAAAATATTTTCAAAGACTTCAACAAGACTTTATGGGTATAAATGCATAGAAATTAAAATAGGATCAAGAAATTAGAATAGAATATAGGTCTTACTAATAATACTGTACTTAGTTAATAGTAATAGGCCTACTATACCAGGGCCAAGAAAAAATCTTGATTCCAAATGCAACTACAAGCAAGATGTTTAACCCGATTTTTTATTGCAACTGAATTGTCATACATATAATTTTTTTAGTTATAATAATTATTAATAATAAAAATTACTCTTAATCTCTCACTAAAATGAAATTCTAAGAAAGTGTGATATTCAGATTTGCATCTGACGGAATGAAATATTATTCAAATGGGTAATATGCATTGCATGACAAAAAGTTAATGAACTGCACTTTCTAGCATTCTGGTAATCTCAATCAAATAAATAAAAAATTTTGTGCCCCTTGACGGCCTCGAGTAATGACTGACACTGACACTAAACTGACTTCCAAGAATATCAACAGTTAAATCATAGCCACTTAGTGATGCACACTTAGAAAAACAAATCGTTTTGTGCGCAGAAACTTTTCTAGATTTAAAACTCGAATTTTTAAAGTTACGATTTTTTTGTTTCTATTTCAATTTAAAATTAAAATAATCATGTTTCCCTGTTTACTGATTACTTGTTGCCAGTGAAAATGCAACTCGAAAGCGAAAAATCGATGCCAAGTAAATAGACCAAGAATATTTCCATTGTTCATTTGCTTGCACTGTATACATAGCATTTTATTTATGTATGCTAGGTATATAAGACATGTATGCTAATATATATGCTATATATATGCTAAAAAGTGCTACTATATATCTAGCATACATGAATAAAAGTGCAATATATACTGTGCAAGCAAATGAACAATGGAAATATGCATGTGCATGTCATGTATCAGCTACAATTGCAGCATATTGTTTTAGATCATAAGGAATTTGTTTCAGGTCAATAAAACCCAAAAAATACACGTGGTAAAAAGTAAAGATAGACGGTGCTCTATATCGAAGGATAAAACTAGATAGCTTAGAACCGAGTACGAGTACGACATATCACGTGCATTTCTGAAGCGAACTGCCGATCGGTCACTTGGTGCACAGAAAATAGCAGCCTATAGTGCAATCTACGCGTACCTTTTAATTGTCATATTTTTAATTGCTTCGTTTTTTGAGGAACGAGCAACATGTACGTGTGAACAGTAATATCTCAAAGAAGGAGATAGCTAGCCTAAAAATAAAGGGTGTTTAAATCAGCTAAAGCTGGTTGTAAGTTATACGTTCAATACAATTTAATTTTTCTAATTAACATCATGGCTAGGACTCGCTACTAGGAGACATGCATATATGCATAGCTCGAATACGCTCGTAATATAGTACGACATCTTTTAGAATCGTAAAAAGAGGGACGAACAAAATATAGCGAAATGAAGTTTCCGATTACACATTACACTCGCGCTAGAGCAGAGTATGCTGTGCAGGAGATCTAAATGCCTAACTATATGTATGTACTGCCCATGCAGTGAAGTCCATGGGGAGGCCGCGGCAATTCCATGGCACCACCTCTCGGCTTGTTTACTGCATTCACACCAGAGATTTCACCGTTCAGATGCAGTTTGAGAAATTAATTTTAGCCATTGCAGCACAAGAATTATCCCATTTGTAGGAACCTAAAGCTTAGAGCAGTCTGCAAATACCACAAAAAATTAGCGAGAGCTTCAACAACAGCAAATCCGCAACAATGCAGATGGCAGCGGCGGATACCAAAGAGAAATTCATCAGCACCGCAGGTGTCCAATCTGGACAGCGAGAGAGTTTACGCCTGCTCTCGCCATACGGCTGCATAATGAAAATAATTTTATCGCTTTGGCCTAGCGACAGGCAACTGCTGGCTGAGTCGGAGCTGCAGATGCTGCGCAAGTCAGCTGCAGAAATACCAGACGTTCACGACTTTACTAAGCTGCTATGGTTGGACCTGAATGTGAAGACTTATTATGAGTATGTGAACCGTCACAAATCCCAAGTGAAGCACTGCTATCAGCTATTCAACGGTGTAATGGTGGGCCAAGTGAAGAAGATTCTGCTAACAGAAGGCTGCCTAACACCGGAGCTTCAGCCGGAGCTGGATCCCACGGATGAACAGATCGATCGACACGATGACAGCAAGTTCGAGTTTGTTGAGACAGTAACCTACGCGCAGCGCTGGTACCCCAGCAACCAACTGGGCCAACCAGATGAAGAGGCCTGGCAGAGAGGCCTGCAGCTGCACTACAGCCGCAACGAGCATCATCCGCAGTACTGGCAGGGCCGACCAATGACCTGGCGCTACCTGTTGGAATCTGTGTACGACATGTCCGCCATGGAGCTGGAGCGGCGATTCTTTGGCACAGTGCCGAAAGATTGTGCTAGTCAACTGCTGCAATTCCAGCCCGTGCATTTGGACAGATATTGCTGCACTGGACAGCGAGGCTTGATCTGCCGGCTGCTGGCAGTGGCTATTGAACAGGTGCAAAGTTTGCAAGAACACTTGGATTGAAATAATTATTCTTTAATGGGTTTCTGGGAAAGCGCGTCTCTGAAGCTCTAGCGATGGATTGGCAAACTTATTTGTGGTTTGTAGCAGGGGCGGCGCCATGGATTTTATGGTGGGGGGACAAAGCCAAGAATTCTACATGTACAAAACCATAAATTTTTAGAATCAGTGCTAATATAGGCGCCGCAGGCACTCATTTTAGCGCCGCAGGCACTCATTTTAGCGCCGCATGCACTCATATTGGCGCCGCAGGCACTCATTTTAGCGCCGCAGGCACTCATTTTAGCGCCCCATGCACTCATTTTAGCGCCACAGCACTCACTTTAGCGCCGCATGCACTCATTTTAGCGCCGCATGCACTCATTTTAGCGCCGCATGCACTCATTTTAGCGCCGCATGCACTCATTTTAGCGCCGCATGCACTCATTTTAGCGCCGCATGCACTCATTTAGCCCCGCATGCACTTATTTTGGCGCCGCAGGCGCTATTAAGTACAGTGTACTATGTAAAAATTCGAAGCTCCAAAATATTATTTTTTTAAAGTTAACGAGAATTTTGTTAAACCTTTGAACGGGTAAACTTAGAATAATTGATTTGAAATTTTTACTACAGCAAATTGGTTTTCTGTTGGGATCGGTGGAGCCAGAGCCAGAGTACAAATTTTCAGTTCAGAGAAAGTTGAGTTAAACCGAGGACTTGTCCTCGTTTTGGATAGGCTGCGCGTCTGATTTTAATTCTGAATTTATAGTCTATGGCCAAGTTTGTCTGTCTTGGTGTCCTCCTGGCATCATTTTTAACGAGTTCTTTACTTTGACATGTCTAAACTATCGTATATCTAAATTACATAATCCAGTTCATGAAAATACGATCTCATTTATTTGCTTTAATAATTTTTTCCTCAACCCAGTCAATTTTACGTTTTTGTTTATAAGTCTCTATATTGCGCTGGAAAAATGTAACCCCAGTCATATAACATTTTGTGTACACAGCATTAACACGTGACTTTATGGACATCTGCACACTATTCAGTCACTACTTGCAGTAATATATATTACTAAACTAATCGCTATTCTCATTCAGCAAGTGAAAAATCTTCAGAAGCGATAAGAAGCAAAAATAGAAAATTAGACTGATAATAAAAGAAACCAGATCTGTCGGGCTCATAAAATTTTTTTTCATACAACTTTGAAAACAATTTTTTTAAATCAGTAGACTTTATTTTAATGAAAAGAAAGTCTGGGATTCATTCTTAGAAATTCTGGTCAGCAAACTATAACAAATAAATTAGAACTAAAATAAAGTGAGTGAACATTTCTAAACAAATCTCTTTATTGTCCACAAAGCATATATTGAATGTAGCGAGAATAAGCCTGTCTATGAATTATTAAAATTACGGTTTTATTACGGTAACAATTTTATTAACTACGCGGAATTTGTCCTGTCAAAACAAGCGGAGATTGGCTACAATTGCTAGAATGGAAAAATCGTTATTGCGGAAGCGAAGGAATAACCAGAATCTGCGCTAACGCAAACTTTTAGTCTCTTATATAACGGTTAATGGGAACACCAGCACACCATTCGGTTCAATCAGCACTTCTTCATCAGGCTGGCCGCTTCCTTTTTGGCCTGAAAATTTCCATGCAAAGCGAGGGCTGCAAGCTATGTAACACTGCAAAATGGCCTTGCTGTTGCGGCATCACAATGCTTTAGGCCCCCAGCATCTGGGAGGCTGGCCCAGCAACTGACACTCTGGGAACTGGCACAGCAACTGACACTCTGGGAGGCTGGCCCAGCAACTGACACTCTGGGAGGCTGGCCCAGCAACTGAGAATTTGGGAAGCTGGCCTAGCAACTGAGGATCTGGGAGGCTGGCCTAGCAACTGACACTCTGGGAGGCTGGCCCAGCAACTGACACTGGGAGGCTGGCCCAGCAACTGAGGAACTGGCAAGGTGACGGTAGAAGCTGATGACCTATGAGGCTCTCAGGTTAATGCATAAATATGGACAGCTGAAAGTCAATCAACCTGAAAAATATAATACAACAGCTCACCTCTCGATCATCGTGTCCGTCAGCCTCGTGGTTGATGGTCTTCTGAAAGAACTCCTTCGCCTCCGGCAGCTTTTTAAGCTGATAATAGGCCTTGCCGATGTAGTTCAGGTTGGAGGCGTAGAAATTTGGACTGGCTGCAATGTGAAAAAGGCATTCAGTCCGTCCGCAAAAATTACGTCGAGAATTAAGAAGGCTGCGAACACAGATCACGAAGCTTAGTGTGCAGACCCGGCTAAATTCGGGATTAAAGTAATTAGAGTCCGAATGACGAAATTCGACCTGATCGTGACAGCTAGAAGTAGAACCCAGATCCTGACATCTAGATCTCAGGTACTGACAACAGACAGCTAGATTCCTGATCCTGACAGCTAGATCCCTGATCCTGACAGCTAGATCCCTGATCCTGACAGCTAGATTCCTGATCCTGACAGCTAGATTCCTGATCCTGACAGCTAGATCCCTGATCCTGACAGCTAGATCCATGATCCTGACAGCTAGATCCCTGATCCTGACAGCTAGATCCCTGATCCTGACAGCTAGATCCCTGATCCTGACAGCTAGATCCCTGATCCTGACAGCTAGAACACATCTTGGCAGCTAGAGTCCAGATCCTGACAGCTAGATCCCAAATACTGACAGCCAGAACCTAGATCCTGACAGCTAGAACACATCTTGGCAGCTAGAGCCCCGATCCTGACAGCTAGAAACCAGACAACTAGAATCCAGAATATCGGATCTCAACAAATTCGAGTCCAGATTCCGACTATTTATAATAGCCAAATGCCAACACAGTACATCAGGATCCAATTACAGAAAAGGCCTCAGTAACCTTTCTCAGCGCGCAGCAGATACTCGAGCGCCTCCTCGTAGGTTGAAGTGGGCGGCTTAGCAAAGAATGCGGCAGCCATGTTCCGCTGCAGCCAGGACAGATTGGCCACCTCGTAGCACCAGACTCCGAGGCAGTGCAGCACAACTGCATCGTCCGGCTTCTTATCCAAGGCCTTAGTGAAATGCTCTTTAACAAGGAAAGAGTTCTCAATGCGCTTCTTAGTGCCCTCAAATCGGCCAGTCAGGTCAAGCAGGATGCCCATCCATTTGTGGCAGGACCAGTTGTCCGGCTCGGCTGCCAGGCCCTTTTTAGCCGATTCGAAGGCCTCGTAGATGAGCGCCTTGCGCTGCTCCTCGCTGTCTGGGCAGCGGTTGGCCAGGCCGCGGCATTCGCGCGCCAGGCGCCAATAGATTTCGGCGCTCTCCCGGCCGGCGGCTAGCTCAGCTTTGAGCTGGTCGCGCGCCTCCTTCTCCTTGCCAGCCGAGTGCAACTCGTCTACAGCGGTTAGGATATCTGAGCTGGTGCTCTCTGCCATTGTTGCTATGCAGGGGAAAGGCGCTGTGCTGAAGGGCCAAGGTAAAGGTAATCAAATTTTGCATCAGAGAGTTTGTCATGACACCAAAATTCTGGTGTTAAAGACTTAAGCAGTAGAGATTTTCAATACTATGTGCATATTGTAGTTATGATAAAAGGGGTCAAAAGTAAGACAAGTGGTTTTTTATTTGCAATGCAAAAGGCTTTAGTGACCTAGGGAAGTTCTTAAGTCCCTAAGGTTAGGGTTTTAAATTGCAGATTTTCAAAATATGCACATGGTATTGTTGGGATAGTAGAGGCTAAAGATAAGATAAATGCAATCCCTAGCATTTTTTGCATAGAAAATGAGATCTATTAATGACTAATAGGCAAAACTACATGATATTACTTTAATGCCAAAGTTATAAGAAATTCATTAGTTATATAGATAGGCTAAAAGAAAAAATTAGACATGGCTAGGCCTATAGATATAGAAAAAATTGGTTATAGTGGAACCCAAGTTATTATAATAGGCTCTATCTATACTATGATGGTTTCTAATAGCATTCCTACAAAAATTTGCTAGACAATAGGTATATCAACAAAACAATATATCAACAAACATCATTTTTAAATAATCAATTACATGGCCTAATAAACTAAGATAGGCCTAGGCCTATATTAGTTAAGCACAAAAAACTGAAACTATATATAATAAAAATAAATAACAATGAGAAAATAGGGATAAGGATAGAAATAGAATGGAATAGACAAACTTATATTTTATATTGATTAGGCCTATATATATCAAATTTGTTGATTTTTAGCCTACTTTTTAGCATGTTTTACCATTTCCATTTGGCTAGTTTTTAGTTTAGCTATTATTATTATTTAAGACTTTATTATAAAATAGTTTCATAAAATGATAGAAGACCCAGTGTTTTAAAAAAACAAAGATTGTTAAGCAGCTCCTTATTCCACTTCCAATCCCTATACCCATTTCTTAGCAGACAAACAGTTTTAGAAAAAGGTCTTTTTTGACTACTCAATAGACAAATTATTAGCAAATAAATGAACTGGAAACTGGCTAACCTATAGATCCTTATACTCGTAGGCCTACTATGTATTAGGCTTACAAGGGGCACTTAAAAAGTTCTAAGCCTGACTAAGATTCCATGGTCACAAAGTGCTAAAAACCTATGCTCTAAAACAATATATTAATATTCTTTGACAAAATTTTCAGCTCTCTAGGCATTGCTTAAGTTCCATAGCACCTTAATACTTCTAGCTACTTATGGCAAATTCTCAAGAACTGAAGACTAAGTATAGGGAAATAATCAAATTCCTGATCTTAGAAAGCTCAAAACCTACTGAAATCCAAAGTTGTATGGCTGGTGTGTATGCTGGGGCTACCCCCTCATATGTCACTATCAAGTGTTAAGAATCCGAGTTCAAGTGTGGCCACAACTCTAGAGGATGACCCTCAATGTGGATGCACTTAGACTAGGCCTATTATCATTGCTGACAATATCCTATGTATCCAGACCCTAGTTGATAGATAGCAACTAATAGGTAAAGGTCAGGGAACTTGCAGTAGACACTAGGCTCTTTGACCACAGGTTATTAAGATCCTATACTAGCATCTTTATTTGTCAAAGGTCTTAGCCTAATAGATCCCACAAATCTTGACAAGTGACCAGAAATCTACACAGTTACAATATACAAAACTTGTCTTGCAAACTTACGATCTAGATCCTGCTAGCTTTCTATCTTGCTGTATGACTGGTGATGAGACATGGATCCACCACCCCACCATGTCCATGATCCCAAGTCAAAGGAAGAGTTGAAGCAATGGTTGCCACTTGGTTCATCTGTAGGCCTATCATTAAAGACATAGTCACATAGATTGTATCTGTATGCAGTGCAGGCAAGATAATGCTCACTATCTTTTGAGATGCCAAAGGCCCACTGCTGCTGGACTTTCTGCCACATAAGCAAACAGTCGCAGGTGCCTACAACGCCAATCTGATCACCTATCTATGCACAGCAATCAAGGAAAATCAACTATAGTACTACTGCACAACACTGCATCTGCCCATACCAATGGGCTGGCAAAGGCAGCTGTCAGCATTGCAGGATTCTGAGAGCTGCCCTACCCTGCCCATTCACCAGACCTTGCCCCTAGCAACTTTCACTTGTTTTTGCATTTTAAGCACTTGGCCTAGGCACTTATAGGCAGCAATTCAACACTGATGATGCACTGAAAGATGATGCAACCTCCTGGTTAGAGGAGTGCTCAATTTAGTTCTTTCTTTCAGAGTGGCATCAAAGCACTGCAATCAAGATGTCACAAGTGCATCTTGGTCAAGGGAGACTATGTAGAAAATAGCTGAATGCATTTGCCCAAATTCTCTCTCCTTCACACCAAGGCTCAGAACTTTTTAGTGCCCCTCAGGGCCTCATATATTTTATAAGTCTAATATCTCTAATAAAAATGAAATATAAGAATAAATATAAATGTCTAGGTTAAGGTTAATAGTGTCCTAGGTTTTTTTCTGGTGCTAGGATGTGAAATCGCATCTAAGCCGGACTAGGTCTAAATTCGATTTGGAAAGTCAGGATGTATATAAGGCCTAGCACTATAGCAGCACTCCCCATTGGCCTTAACATGCAAACTTTTACTCTGCAATTTATTATGCCCATTTAGCTTTAGTTTTTGTAGCATTTCTGACAACTGGAACCCTGGAAACCAGTCATTTCGGAGAAAACAAAAGTCATATTGACAAACTTTTTGGTCGAAAATAAAAAACGAAAATAAAAAAGGCGAATAGAGTAAGTCCATCTAAAAAAATTATTACTGAAAAATGTTTGTGGCCTTTAATATTTGTTTTCTCTAAAATTAGCAAAAAAAGGAAGCTTGATTTTAAACCAGCATCATATGCGACAAAAATTAAAAATTATGCTTTTCCTAGAAAAGAGGAAAATGTTATAATTGACCGTAATCACTATACAAACAATAATTAGAATTTTTGTGAAAGTCGTTACATTACTTTTTTTAATCTGTTGGTGTAAGATTGACTGTCTACAGCTTTTGTTATCAAGACAACCTTTTTCATTCAGTACTAATGATGGATGATTCATATATTCTGAATATTCTGATTGTTGGATTTCATCACAAGCGGGGAGTTCAAGTAAGTGTGTGGGCCTAGCCCCCAAGGCCTAAATCTAAGTGTAAAAATACTTTTTTAGAGAATGGATTTGTTATTGTGTATGTAGTGAATTAAAATTCATCTTTATAATGGACAAGCTAAATGATAAAAACACTTTTATTCCTAGTCTACTATATAAATTATAACATGATTTAAAATATAGTATGGCTTAAAACACCGTTAGCTGTAGGGCTTTTTTAAATATATTAGAAAATACTTTAGCTTTTATTACAAGGAAAGCAGTACAAGGAGTAGGCCTTTTTGCAGTTAAGGGTAACTTTAGTTGCATTTAAAGGTCTTTTAACAATATTTCCATTTAGGGCTAGGGCCTATTTTGCAGCCAGGTTGCGGATGGTATGCATGTACGCCGGAACTTTTCCGGCGTACAAAACGGCCACCCTAAGTCCTTGGCGTACACAATCGGCGTACACAACCCCTGGCGCACTTTGTTGGCGTACACTATTGGCGTACACAAGTAACACAGCCACGCATACTTTTTTGGCGTACAAATTTTGGTGAATAAATTCATGCCGTGCATGAAAATTGTAAAGTAAATTAACGTTTTTACGTAAAGTAAAGGAAAATTTATATCGTCAATGATAAACTTTTTGCTTATTTTAAGTTAAAAAAAATTAAATTAGTGTAAAATTTTGCTGTAAGTATTAATTTTTCATAATTTTTTTTGTAGGTATTATTTAAGTTTGTTTAAACTGAAAAAATTCGTAATATTTTAAAGACACTTTTCATACCAAAGCATTTCCTAGAAAACTCTACTCGTGAAAACCGAATGACCTTTTTTTAGGAATTTTTGGTGTACATTTTAGTGCAACTTTTTGTTTTTGGCGTACACTGGCGTACAAAGTCCTTGACGCCCGAATTTTTTCCGGCGTACACGGGTACATGATCCGCACACTGGTTTTGCAGAAGCATTCGTTGAATTGTTTTTTCAATGGGAATAGCTTGCATCTTGACTTTTGAGTTTAGAACAATGTAAGAAAGTAACATTGAAATGACAAAATGTGTACTAGATGCTGAGTTAGTTTGTTATATTTATAGTCACATCTTTACGAATTCCAGCACTGGGACAAACATCTTGAGGTGGCACAATCCATGTTGGGATAGAAGGTTATCCAGCCATTTTGAAGTGAAGAGCACTTGAATCCCAGTATTCTCAGCTTGGCAGCTAAAATTTCTAACCCCAAGCCTATCTCCCTTTAAATGCACAGAGTTGATGTAGTGATTTTGGCCATAGACATTTTCTCAAACTGTAGTTCATGCCATACATGCCCAACCTCCAAAATTTGATCGGCCGTGCAACTTAGTTTTAACAAAAATGCAACATAGTTTCTGGCCAAAAATGCGACTTACATGTAAAAAAAACCTGAAAGCAAAATTAACGCAACTTTGGGTAAACGGCAGGAGTAACTATGACTGTCTTAAAAAGCCTTGTCAGCTATTTAGTACTACTTCTTTGTGTTTTTTTTGGGTGGGCATTTTTGCAACTTCCTTGGGTGGCCGCCAAATTGGTCGGCCGGATAGGCCAACTTGGCCGACTGTTGCGCATGTATGGTTCATGCCATGCCACATCACTTTATTATTAAGGGCATGCCAACAGACATCATTTTTTTGGAATTATGGACATGTTACCATGCGAATTCAGATGCATGTTTGCATTAATTTTGCCCAATATTCACCTAGTACTACTAGGTTGTCCACTATTACCTACTTGGCCACTCACTCTAAATATGTCAAGTATGTGAAGACATGACTATAGCAAACTAACTTGGTATCTAGTTTACATTTGTCATTTCAATGTTACTTTCTTACATTGTTCTAAACTTTAGAGTTAAGACACAAGTTGTTCCCATTGAGAAAATAATTTAATGAATGATTCTGCAGGATAGCCCTATTTAGTAGGCCTATAAACTTTTAAAAATTAATTGGGCTAGATTTGAATTTATCTTCTTTATAATTAGATGCATATTATCTAGTTAACAATGTAAGTATAATATATATTGGTTTTTGAATTAATAATCTAGCCTATATATAAATAATAAGATAGGTCTATAGGCCTACTAATTATTCAATAATTAAGTTATATATGTATAAAGATGCAGAATTTAGAATCATCATTATTTTAACAAACTATGAATCTCTATCAGATAAAAAAGTTACAATACGAATTATAGCTATTTTTGCCTAATAACAACTTATGTTTTTTTCAATAGAAATGGCCAGGTGAAGTCTAAAATTGTATAGTTATATGAAGGTCATATATGAAATAACAACCTGTTCTAATATATTAGAAAAATTATTTTTTGGTATAAATACTTATTGGGAAGCCATATAAGTATATAGTCATATATATTTTAATGCCTAAAAGCTTATGTCATAAGCATTATTAGGAAAAATCTTTCAAGTCTTCTAAAACTTTTAAGTCTATCCCAATTACTAGACTTTTTGAAAGGTATATGAATTGTATAGATGACAATAGATTAGCCTATTTATATAAATCATGCATGCATAACCCTCTTGATTTATACTGGTTATGCAACTTACTTTTTGACTGAAAATGCAACTTACCTGTAAAAGAAACTGTAAAGCAAAAATTAACCAAATTTTGGGTAAATGACAGCAGTAGCTATCATTGTATTTCTAAGGCTAAATGCCTCATTATCTAATTAGTACTGTCTATATTTTGGGTAGACATTTTTTACACTTACCTTGGCTGGGCCCCTTGCTAGCTGACAGGGTTGGCCAGGTGTTGTGCATGGATGATATAAACACAATTTGTATTTATTTGTAATTTTGTTATTTGTAATCTGTATGAGAGAAAAGATGACAATAGATAGCAAAAAGAAGAGTGAGAGGAAAATGAGAGGAAGAGAGTTAAGGTATGAAAGGACTAAGAGGAAGATTAAACAAAAAATTTTTTTGGCTAGCATTTATGTTTGGAAATGTATATTGCATTTGCTTAAGTATGTCATATTGCAACTCTATAGTTGCTATTTGCTAAGGTTTAAGAGCTGAATATGATATGAAGAACTTATGGGGCAGGGTACAGGTTGTCTACCCTTGTCTAGTACCTTAACTAAATTTAGCAAAACTATATATATACTTATATTTTAGTTGGAGTACTGCTATCCGCCACTATTTCCTGGTCAAGGCCACGATGCCAGCGAGCTGCCAGAGGAGTGGCAAAATCTGCCATATTTGGCCCTGCCAGATGGAGCCCATAATTATGAGCAGGGTGCTTTTCTTTGATTATTATTGAATTTGATCACTGTGTATCAGTTGAATAGCTTAAACTGTGTTACTTATGTGTATGTATGTTATTATTTATTCCAGATCATGTCTATTTTGTGCTGCCATCTCTGACAGATCGTGAACGATCTGTGTTTTGCGTGGCTTGCTACAGGCAGATCGACTCCGATGTGAGATTGCTGCGGTACATCATATCATGGAGGGTAGATGTGGCCTGTTGGAGGATCATTGGGATAAATGTGGTCTGCTAGGGGATCATAGGGATAGGTGTGTGTGGTCTGCTAGGGGATCATGGGGATAGGTGTGTGTGGTCTGCTAGGGGATCAAGGGGATAGGTGTGGTCTGCTAGGGGATCATGGGGATAGGTGTGGTCTGCTAGGGGATCATGGGGATAGGTGTGGTCTGCTAGGGGATCATGGGGATAGGTGTGGTCTGCTAGGGGATCATGGGGATAGGTGTGGTCTGCTAGGGGATCATGGGGATAGGTGTGGTCTGCTAGGGGATCATGGGGATAGGTGTGGTCTGCTAGGAGATCATGGGGATAGGTGTGGTCTGCTAGGGGATCATGGGGATAGGTGTGGTCTGCTAGGAGATCATGGGGATAGGTGTGGTCTGCTAGGGGATCATGGGGATAGGTGTGGTCTGCTAGGGGATCATGGGGATAGGTGTGGTCTGCTAGGGGATCATGGGGATAGGTGTGGTCTGCTAGGGGATCATGGGGATAGGTGTGGTCTGCTAGGGGATCATGGGTCTTCCACAATAGCTTTGTAGATGCGGTTAATTTAGTCTCCTGCGCAACAGGTGAATAGAAATCCAGGTCCTCACTGTTCCCGCAGAAGCTGGTATCCAAGTCCGAGGACGTGACGCGCAGCTCGGTGCAGAAGTCTGTTGTCGTAGTCAGCCGGGCTCCGCTATTTGGCGCCATCAGGCAGCGGCTGAGTCACGTGGCGGAGTCCTACTTTGAGCTGCGCGATTTCAGTCGAGTAGAAATTATGGAGGAAACTTTTATGGATTTTAAACGAGCTGTCACTAAGAATTCGGTGTCTACTCAGGTGTTTTCAGGTATAGTTGCTTGCTTTCATCGCCAATTCTAGATAAAAACTTGGCCTAATGGAGCGTCCTGACATCCCAGATTCCCACTTCTATGTCGGGGTTATTATGTACGAGCGTAAGATAACGTCTGAATCCGTACCTTAACCACTGAGATTCATACCCTAACCACTGAGATTCATGCTCTAATCACTGAGTTTCATGCCCTAATCACTGAGATTCATGCCCTAATCACTGAGATTCATGCCCTAATCACTGAGATTCATGCCCTAATCACTGAGATTCATGCCCTAATCACTGAGATTCATGCCCTAATCACTGAGATTCATGCCCTAATCACTGAGATTCATGCCCTAATCACTGAGATTCATGCCCTAATCACTGAGATTCATGCCCTAATCACTGAGATTCATGCCCTAATCACTGAGATTCATGCCCTAATCACTGAGATTCATGCCCCAACCACTGAGATTCATGCCCCAACCACTGAGATTCATGCCCTAACCACTGAGATTCATGCCCTAATCACTGAGATTCATGCTCTGACCGCTAAAAGTCGTCTTTAATAAGCCTATACTAATCTTATAATCCTGGAAATTTTACTCATTGCAAATAGGCTTATCAGTCAAGGAACTGCTGCTGCGCTACCGTCAAAAGCTGCTAGTGCTGTTTAAACTGATCCTGTTGGAGCGTCGTGTTCTGGTGCACATGAACCCGGCCTCGCAGCTTGGCAACACTCTGCTGACTCTGGCTTCTCTGTATCCGAGCCTCATTGAATGCGGCCTCAGCCGCTGCGGCGCTGTCTTCAAGAGTCGCTATAATTTTCGGTGCGTTTCATTTTTGAAGATGACACTCCTACACGCGAAGTTGATGTGCCAGCCTCCCAGATCCAAAGTTGCTAAGCCAGCCTCTCAGATCCTCAGTTGCTGGGCCAGCCTCCCAGATCCTCAGTTGCTGGACCAGCCTCCCAGATCCAAAGTTGCTAAGCCAGCCTCCCAGAGTGTCAGTTGCTGGGCCAGCCTCCCAGATCCTCAGTTGCTGGGCCAGCCTCCCAGATCCTCAGTTGCTGGGCCAGCCTCCCAGATCCAAAGTTGCTAAGCCAGCCTCCCAGAGTGTCAGTTGCTGGGCCAGCCTCCCAGAGTGTCAGTTGCTGTGCCAGCCTCCCAGATCCAAAGTTGCTAAGCCAGCCTCTCAGATCCTCAGTTGCTGGGCAATATAAGTAATAGTTAGGTGACAAAACCTTTTTCTCATTCCAGGAATCTCTCCGACTCCGACTTTGTGAGCATCGAGCGTGACACCGACGCTTTGCCGTCGACGGCGGCTTCGCCAACTACGCCGACTCCACCGCCGCCGCCGTCAACACCGGCATCGAAGGAGTCGCAGCCGCACGGCCGCCTTCAGGACGCGCTGGGCGGCGCCGCCACCGGCCTCATCTCCAGCGTCCGTGCCGGCATCGCCCGCGTCTCCAGCGCCGGAATTCCAGGCGCGGCTGCAGCGACAGCGGAGCATCCGGCTGCTGAACCGCAGCAGCAGCAGCAGCCTCGATCGCCGTCTCCACCCCCTCCGCGAAGCCCCTTTGACATTGACGACTGCGGCTTCCCGCTGGCCCTGTTCGCCGAGTCGGCCATCTTCCTGCCCTACGTGTCACTGCAGCAGATCGGCCTGCTAGAGGACGCCAACGTGCGCGCCTGCCTGCTCGGCGCCAACAATGTACTTTTCAGGCAGCCGCAGACTCGGCGCCGAATCGACGCTCTGCTTGGCGCCGACGCCGCCGATTTCGCCATCTACGACCGCGGCCTGGCCCGCCTGCTGCGGCTGACCGGCCCCGACGAGGCATTCATTCAGCGCCTGCTGGACAAGGCGACGTCGGCGGGCGCGGCAACGGCTGATAATGCCGACGGAGAGCTGACGCTGGAGGATGAAGATCTGTTTGCTGGATCCGGTAGGGGCTTTTAAGACACATACCTCCCAGATCCTCAGCTGCTGGACCAGCCTCCCAGATCCTCAGCTGCTGGACCAGCCTCCCAGATCCTCAGCTGCTGGGCCAGCCTCCCAGATCCTCAGCTGCTGGACCAGCCTCCCAGATCCTCAGCTGCTGGACCAGCCTCCCACATCCTCAGTTGCTGGGCCAGCCTCCCAGATCCTCAGCTGCTGGACCAGCCTCCCAGATCCTCAGTTGCTGTGCCAGCCTCCCAGATCCTCAGCTGCTGGGCCAGCCTCCCAGATCCTCAGTTTCTGTGCCAGCCTCCCAGATCCTCAGCTGCTGGGGCATCGCCGCCCTCCCTGGGATTTTAAAATTCCCCGAAAAACTCCCTATATACTACTTGTTTTGGCGCATGTGTTATTAGTCAGCCTAGCGCCGCTATTTTAGTCTTATATTTCTATTTCGCTACTCTGCAGAATGGGAAGGCTCAGACGACTGGCTGCGGGCCCAGTTTCGCGCCTACCTCACCGCTTTGCTACTGACGGCCGACTCCAGCAGCGGCGCCGCTGGGGCCGAGCCCGCCGCCTCCAACTCGTCTCTCGACGAATCCGGAGGAGGAGGCGGCGGCGGCAGCGGCTCATCCAGCGAGGAAGGCGACTTCAACGCCAGCTACGTGCGAGCCCTACGGGCCACCTTTCACTATCGGGCCTGGCTAGCCGGTCCGCGCCACGGCCTTGCTGGCGCGTCCAGGCGGCATCCATGCCACGGTCAGAGCGCGCTGGGCGTCAGGCTGAACCAGTGAGCGGTGACTTGGCTTTGTGTTTCTGTATCGGGCGAGGCATGCGAAATTGGAGTTGAAGACAGGATTGGCGGCCTGAATTGGCCCAACTTAGCTGCAGGGAGATCCAATGGGAAGTAGAGAGAACAATGAGAACTTAAAAAGTAGATAGAATCGGGAGAAGTAGAGAGAATGGTGAGAAGTAGAGAGAATGGTGAGAAGTAGAAAGAATGGCGAGAAGTAGAGAGAATGGCGAGAAGTAGAGAGAATGGTGAGAAGTAGAGAGAATGGTGAGAAGTAGAGAGAATGGTGAGAAGTAGAGAGAATAGTGAGAAGTAGAGAGAATGGTGAGAAGTAGAGAGAATGGTGAGAAGTAGAGAGAATGGGTGAGAAGTAGAAAGAATGGCGAGAAGTAGAGAGAATGGCGAGAAGTAGAGAGAATGGTGAGAAGTAGAGAGAATGGTGAGAAGTAGAGAGAATGGTGAGAAGTAGAGAGAATGGTGAGAAGCAAAGAGAATAGTGAGAAGTAGAGAGAATGGGGAGAAGTTTAAGCTTTTTACATGAATTTGGACTTTCGTTTGATTTGGGACTTGTGCTTAAAGATTTGACAGATGTAAGTCTAAATTTTGTGCTTATTTGTGTTATAATTTTTTCTTCTCCAGGTTTTTAACGGGCACAGACCAAGGCAGAAAGGTGTCTAGCGCTGTGCAGTCGACTGGCAGAGCTCTAGAAGACACCGGTAAAGTGGTTGGTAAGTGAGACGCGCCGCTTTATGAGTGCATATAGAGTTCGGCAAATGCCAGAGATCGAGAGAGGGATTGAAAGGTAGAGGGGAGACAGGTGAGGAAATGGGTGGGAGAGGGGAGACAGGTGAGGAAATGGGTGGGAGAGGGGAGACAGGTGAGGAATGGGTGGGGGGAGACATGTAAGGAAATGAGTGGGGGAGGGGAGACAGGTGAGGAAATGGGTGGGAGAGGGGAGACAGGTGAGGAATGGGTGGGAGAGGGGAGACAGGTGAGGAAATGAGTGGGGGAGGGGAGACAGGTGAGGAAATGGGTGGGAGAGGGGAGACAGGTGAGGATATGGGTGGGAGAGGGGAGACAGGTGAGGAATGGGTGGGAGAGGGGAGACAGGTGAGGAAATGAGTGGGGGAGGGGAGACAGGTGAGGATATGGGTGGGAGAGGGGAGACAGGTGAGGAATGGGTGGGAGAGGGGAGACAGGTGAGGAAATGAGTGGGGGAGGGGAGACAGGTGAGGATATGGGTGGGAGAGGGGAGACAGGTGAGGAATGGGTGGGGGGAGACATGTAAGGAAATGAGTGGGGGAGGGGAGACAGGTGAGGAAATGGGTGGGAGAGGGGAGACAGGTGAGGAATGGGTGGGGGGAGACATGTAAGGAAATAAGTGGGGGAGGGGAGACAGGTGAGGAAATGGGTGGGAGAGGGGAGACAGGTGAGGAATGGGTGGGAGAGGGGAGACAGGTGAGGAAATGAGTGGGGGAGGGGAGACAGGTGAGGAAATGGGTGGGAGAGGGGAGACAGGTGAGGAATGGGTGGGAGAGGGGAGACAGGTGAGGAAATGGGTGGGAGAGGGGAGACAGGTGAGGAATGGGTGGGAGAGGGGAGACAGGTGAGGAAATGAGTGGGGGAGGGGAGACAGGTGAGGAAATGGGTGGGGGAGGGGAGACAGGTGAGGAAATGGGTGGGAGAGGGGAGACTGATCTGATCCCCATTTTCACAAACAGGCGGCGCCATCTACAACGCCGGAAGCGCCATGTCCGGCTTTCTGTCCGGCCTGTCGTCCAAGGCGGCTTCCAGACTGTCCGGCAGTCAGTCGCAGCAGCAGCTTCAGCAGCAGCAGCAGCAGCAGCCGCCGCAACATCAGGAGATTCCACGCGAGTCTTCAATAAATTCCGGATAGACAATGCGATAATTAAACGCTAAATTTTAATTGGTAATCTTATGCATATGTCTGTTATTTTCTATCCATGATCAGCTGTTTCCAGCTCATAGTATCGCCTCGGTGTATTATTATAATTTTTGATACGATAAAAATAAATATACATATATAATCTTACTTGGATTACGGCTCGTCAGTAGGTATTTTTGTTTAACGCGACTGTCTAATTATAATTCCCTTTATTGATGTTTTAATCTTGGATTATCATTATTATCAAATGTAGCTACAAATTGTTATTTGATAGTATTGACATTTAGCTAGTACTGCGCATTTTTTTAATCTGCTTGTTTTAATTGCAATGAGTCACAGTTTCCTAGTAATATTAGTTATTATAGTCTGAGCCCTGTAAGTGACAGCTCGAATGCTGAGTGGATGCACTTTGAAAATTCATTTTAATCTATAGTGCATTCCCTATGAAATCCATTGTGCGCGCACTGTTTCACGGAGATTGAAAAAAATTCAGTTATTTTATCTTTCCTATGTTTTTATTTTCTATTTACGTCAGTTCCTGCTTAGCAGTCAGGCGCATTCCTTATCTAATGTTGTGAACATTTTCATAGATAGATTTGGCTAGCGTGTGCATGCGCATATTTTTGTGCAATTTCCTACACCTGAGGCTATAGTTTAATATAATGTAATATCCGGTTATTCGGAAAGTTCTTGCGCGAATTTTCTACGAATTAAAATTAGTCAGAGCGAAAAAGCATGATCATATGCTTGAAATTCCGAAGGATAAAGTGAAACAGCGGATGTTATGAACAATCACCCAAAAAATAAGCGCAAAAGCTTTTGGGATGACTTGATTTATTTTTGCACTGTGTTAATAAAGCATATACTACTACACTTGAATAAATTTTAAAGTGCCTTCGTGAATTTAAGGAGTTTACAATGGTACATGCATGTAGAGATGGTCCACACTCCACAGTTCTCATAACTAAACCGTTAAAGTTAGTGTTATTCTATGGCGCTAGTGTAGTATTTAAAACACCCTTGTGTGCTAACAGCACTGCGCCTCAGTGCGGCCTAGCTTGCTAAGCCTTTAAATTTTATCAGCACATCGGCCACATGTGTCTAGTCAGCTCTGGCTTTGTTTGTCACTGGCCTTCACCCAGGCGGAGCTTCTATATCTTCAAAATGTGCATAGAGGACTATATATGGACAATTTATTTGGAATTTCTCCGTTGTCTCTAACCAAGCTTCGATAGTGGACAAGTCTAAACTGCTCTAGTAGCTCTTGAAAACTGCTTAGGCCAGTTTTCGATTGATTAAAAAACTCTGCATCGTAAGGGCGGAAGCTCGAGATGTGCAGTTGGCTTGAATAAAGCCGTAAGTGTTTCAGTCAAATATTAACAAATTGTAAGGCTTAAGCCTATATTTCTAGTTTTTATTGCGTTAGATGCCAGTCATTTACCTTTTTATGTGCCAAATAACTAGAAAATTTGTAGATTGAAATAAAAATCAGTAGCTGCTTGTTTTTAAAAACCGAATACGAAAATTACAACGCAGGTCTGACCCGGGGGTCTGACGTCTCACTACTAACTACCGAATTCACCCACCAAAAAGACACCCCCTTAATGTTTTAAAAAAATATCGATTGAAAAAATACTTAAACTGTCGAGCAGAAGAGCGCAATTCTTGCGCGTCTAATTATACTTTTTAATTAGCTCTATTTTTGATCAGAGTCGTCTCACTCTCACTATGCATTTAGTTCCTCATGGTCAGCCTGCTGTAACCTCCAAGTATCATCTAGGACCTTATCACCATTTTATTGTTATTAGCGAGCCCACGATGGGTCAAGTAAATAACATTGAGATTAGGGAATTCAGTGAGGGTCCTTTGACTTGCCAAAAATACAAATTGCATGCAAAGGTCAAATTTAAATGCAAAGTACTAAAGTCTAAAGTAGGTTCTTTGCCTTCGCAATGCAAATACATTGACGAAAAACAATAACAAATAAATTAAAAAAAGAAGAAGAAAGATACTTTTCTCATGGGGAAATATTTTTATAAATGTACGTTACATTGTTTTTATTTAGATAATAACACTATCATTTTCTTAAAAAGATTTAGGCCCAGCCTAATAAAAATATAAAGCTGACATTAAATAGGGCCTATTAATGAAAAACTAAGGGCTCACATAGTTTTAAAATTGAAATAACTTATATTGTAAATAATGCATTGTAAAAAATCCTTATCTTATTAAAGGAAGAGCCAACCAATGTAATATAATAGTTTTTTATTCTTAACTAACTTAACTAATACTAATATTTTTTTTAGATAACATTGAAATTTTGAAAAAAATGTCTTTATCAGCAGGCTTTGTTGGTTGCCCTAAGTTAGAAAGCAGCCTTTATTATTCCAAATTATATATATTCTCAAAAGCAAATAAGAAATTAACCTAAGGATAGACCTATCAATATTAGCTGTAGAAAAAAAATATATTTCATAGTCCCTTTATATATTTTAAGTTTTTTGTAGGTAGGGCCTATTGTTTCAAGGGTTTTGGCTATTTTGATTGTTTAGGTCTAGGGCACAATTGTTTAAGGTACAATATAGCTTTTATATATCTTTTTGAAAATGTGTTATTTGATATGATTAAAACAAAATTACCTTAATTTAAATGGCAAAGACTAGTGGCAATATGTTAAATTTCAACTAGTGTCAAAGCTTTCTTCAACTTTATAGCATTTGCCAAATTGGCTAGGCCTATTGCCAAAATAGATTGTTGCCAAATCCATTGGAAGCCAGCTTGTTATGAGGTAGTAGACTTCTCATAGATCTTAAAATAGCTTGTTTTGGGTAAGAATTAGGAAAGAATAAATCAAATATTAAAAAATATATTTAAATTAATTTTTAATTGATTTTAATATTTTTCTTTAACTTTTCATATATTTGGCAAGTTCTTTTTATTAGTGTAAAGGATCTATAGGTCATTGAATCCTTGTTGGTATTCAAATTCTCATGGATCATTAAAAAAATTGTTAAAAAAACTTACTTTTAGAAGATTTAAAGCAGCTTAATGATAGAAATGTTAAAGCTCAACAAATAAAGTCTTCTTATTTTAGTTTGTTGCCTAGCTTAGAGTAGTTGCTAGATTGTGAATAGCTATAATATAAATTTTCATTGATTCTTGATTGCAATTCTTATTGACACTAATTAGAATTCACTTAGACATTGTAATTGTAATTGGTACAAATTAGGTTCAGCTATTTAATTAGAATCTATAACTGTTTAGAGTTGTTTATAGTGGTATAATACAAAAAAAAGTAAATACAATTATCTGTAGGAAGTAACTATGACTACATCATGCTATATTTTATATTTGATACATTATTAATTTCTACTATACTTTAATTGGCTTTTTACTAATAACTATAAGCTTATACTTTGGACTCAAATATTTTAGCTTAGATGTTAGAAAAGGCAAAAAATGCCTTTAAGTCCTACATTTAGTATATTTATTAAAATATTTATGATTTATGACTTGTCAGCTCATTTGAATTTTTTCGAAGTTGCATTGCTTGTATATTGCATTTTTAGAAAGTAGGATGATGCTTAGTCATTTTTTTCTTTGTTCATATGATTAGTTTCCACTTCACTCTTTTGCCTGGGAGTTTTTAGTTTGCAACACAGCAGCCCGGGCTTTCTCCTTGGTTTACATGTACATGTGCATTACATGTCTTACCCAAATGGCACAACAAGCCCCAGACTAGCATGTATGAGAAACAGATAATTGAGCATGTGAGCATATGGCATCAATTTCCTGGCATATTGCTCAGCCTCAGCCCCTAAATTCAAAGAATGAATTTTTATTAAATCTAGTGTGTTTTATAATCGCAGAGCTTTTAAACTTCAGCACTTGTAGTTAGTTCACTCGTTTGAATGTCTGCGCGGGACTTCATTGATTGGCTACTAGTGGCCGCGGAGAGACAGCGAGCCAGTATTAGTCTGCAGCTGGATGATTGGCATCAAGCTAGAGAACAATTGCGAATGCTGATTGACGCAGAGCCAGCTTCGCTGCAGGAGTTTTGCGATACGGAGTCTGCGCTGGATGAGGCACTAGTGGCGACAGGAGGCTGGGCAGTAAGTTGTTTATGGGATGAAGCTGAGGCAGAGTCGGCAACACGAGACCTGCTCCGTATCTTAAATCAAGCAATGGGCTCCAACTTGTCTCAACAGACTGAGTCAGCCACAGCCTCACTTCACCAGGCTGAGTCAGCCACAGCCTCACTTCACCAGATACAGTCAACCATAGACACGCTTCATCAGATTGAGTCAGCCACCGACTCGCTTCATCAGATTGAGTCAGGCTCCCACTCGCTTCACCAAGCTGAGTCAGCCACAGACACGTTTCATCAGGTTGAGTCAGTTGCTTGTTTGTCTGACCAGTTAGTCTATCTCCATCAGCCATCGGGTGTTATTCAATTTACCGACTGCCTCGGTGGCAGTCTCCGAAACTTCAAAATAACGGATGCTGAATCGAATGCAGTGGTTGTGAAGCCTTACCGCATTCGGAAGTACAGCGCTAAAAGGCTTGTAGTGATTGATAAATCAGCCGGTGTTGTTATTGTTTGTCAGGCTGGCGGCGAATTGCAGTTCAGCGTTGGGCCGAAATTCAGCAAGAAAAAGTAAATTCCGATCTTTATTCATACTCTGAACTTGCCTCACCGCTCCACTAATCTCTGAATTTTCCTCACCGCTCTCTTTTCCATAAGTTTCTGATACGTAAATTATTTTCCTTCCCGCATTTTATTTTTCGTAGGCATTTAAAGCAGCCTGAAGACGCAGTGGGTGCACGCTCATTCGTGATAATATGTTGCCCTACCACCGGCCTCTTCATGGCCTGCCTCTACCGGCCATCCGTGCGCACAGCTTTTCTAAACTCAACTACCAATTTGACGCATCCTGTACGCTTAGCGTGGAACTCTACGATCAAACAACTGGTCGTGCTTGATGAAGTTGACAGCTGTCAGTACTTGTTAAACCTGTTTTCCATTACCGAGGAGAAGAAATATGTATTTGAACTGAAATCAGAGTCCCAGTCCAGTGAGCCAGTGAAGTCCCTGGCCACTCCGTGCGTGCTGTGCAGCAGCAGCGGCACTCTGCTGTCTGTGCTGAGCTCCGAGGGACCGCAGATTGTCTGCATGGATGACGCCTGCACTTCAGTGCTGAGAACTGTTCGCCTATCGGTCAGGAAACCGGTGACTGACATGTGCTGGAGTGACCAGACACTGCTTGTCTGCTCCGGTGGAGAAGTCTGTGCGATACAGGAGGTTATTGATGATGCTGATGACAGGTGAGAGCTATTTAAATGTATGATTTTGCTCAGCTTAATCTGTATCATTGATTGTCATTTCCGTTCATTCTTATTGTAGAGCATTTGTCGCTGAGTCTGCAATTGTGACTAAAAAAGTTGGTAAGAAAAAAGCTGCTTCGCGTGCTGAAGCGCCCACTCAGCCTGTCTCACCCACAGCTTCAGTAGTTAACTTAGCAGATGTGGTAGAGACAGTTGCCTGCTATCAGCCTATCTTAGCTACAGACTCTGTCTCCATAGCCAGTCTGTCAGATCAGTGCTTCGTTGTCTCGCGATCAACGCATTCTATATTCGTGTACAACTCACATTGGAACTGTGTTGGTAGCCTTAACGTGACCAATCACGATGGATCTGCAATAGTTATTCGTCCCCATTGCATCCGAGCATGCAGCGAAGGTCAGCTGATTGTTATCCTAGACCAGGCCGGTCAAACTGTGACCGTCTGCCAGCCAGATGGCCAACTGCGCTTTCAAGTTGGACCGAGATTCAGCAGCTGGTGGGTTGGTTGGAATTGGTATCGATGGTTTTTATCGAACCAGGGTAGAGTTGGGGGTAGCAGCTCCGAGCTGCGGTTGCAGGATAAGAGTTGCATTGTACAAGTTTAATCAGTCTTTGTAGGTGCGCTCTGCTATTGCGGCACATTTGTTAGTTTTTTAAATTTTTAGTCGAAATTTTGTTTGAATTGAATCTGAGCTTCAATTGCTGCCACATATGTGTGCGCTATGTTTGCCTGGAGGGGTTGTAGCCTGGTGGTTAGAGCGTCGGACTCTCGACTAAAAGGTCAGGGGTTCGATTCTCGGCCTACTCAGACCAATTTGTGTCCTTAAATTGCTTCAGTTCACCCAGCTTTAAAATGAGTGCCAGCTAGATTAAACAGCCGTGCGCAACCTTTAGATGCGCTGCGCAATAGCTGCGGCTGAGCTGTCGGTTGCACATCTGCCCATTGGTAGAATCAAAAAATTATTGATTAATAATAATATTGATTAATAAATCAATATTATTATTATTTGGGCAGTCAGGCCCATTCTGCTGAACCTTGAGCACCCACACGCTCACACAGGGTGTACAGCGGCCCTGACTTTCTCATCATGTTCGGCATGTACACTCTCCGAGAGTGCCAGGACGTAACACTCGCAAATATTGCAAAATTATTTGAAGGCCTTATTTGTTTGCATTGCAGCTAAAATTTAAATGCTCATAACTCCGAATCAGTTGCACTTACAATAATAATTCTAAAACAGTACAACATAGCATATATACAGCGTAGGGTTAGTGAGATAACTTTATGACAGCTAAAGCATATTTATAAGAAATTAGCTAAAAACCCGTCTGATAATTTATTGCAAGCTAATTGTTGAATTAGTAACGCTAACAGTTTATCTGCATAAAGAGCACAGCAAGTTTTAAACGAGTTGCAAGATTCCATCACAAACAGCTCGTAATCGTAGATTAAGCAGATTAAAGCCTTGACAAATTATAACTACACCTGTTCTGGAGCTTCTGTGGTTCGAATAGGATGCTTTTTTGTAGAAAATCGATTATAAATACACGTACGGACTCGTGAACAAGCGGGCCTTCATGATTATTTTGCACTATTTACGAGTGTTACGTCCTGGTACAACGGTAAGTTCTAGTGGTCCTCTTGAATTCAACCAGGTTAATTTTGTACGAGAGCCTTCTCAGCCCCGATGTGGTGTAGTAACTGGCATGCATTTTACTGTATTTGACATAGTGCTACTCATCTTCAATTTGTTAGCAGTCATTAAGGACGATATTTATATTTTCCGTATTTCAGCTACAGCCTAGCGAACAGCGAGGACGCCGTCAGTACAGGCGACGTGCTGATAATTTGCAATCCGAATCGCGGCCTGTTTCTTGTGTCTTTGAACGGGCCGACTGTTGGGAAAATGACAGTTAAAAAGAACCAAATTCGGTTGAACCGCCCGGTTCGTCTGGCTTGGAGCTGCGAGCGTCGAATAGTATTTGTAGTGGATCAGGCTGGCCAAAATCGCTACGGACTGGCCGCCTTCTCTGTGCAGCAGCAATTTGTACCGAATATGCTGCAACAGTGTGCTGTCTTGCCAGATCAGCTTCTATCTTTGAGCACGCCTTGCATTCTAGCCAGCGCTGAGGGCATCTTGATCTCTTTGCTCACCAGTGAAGGGCCCAAGATTCTGTGCCTGAGCAGCGACTGCTTAAGTATTGTTCGAGTGGTCAGACTGAGCTTGGCCGGTGCCGTCAAAGACATGTGCTGGCTGCCGGACAACCGGCTAGGAATCTGCAGCGATGGTGCCTTATGGACGGTGGATTCTGGAAGCTGCAGTTTTCATCCGGAAAAGTTGGTTGTTTTCATAATTTTTACAATCTATTTTATCGTCATTTACCGCACAATAAATGACGTTTCTCTTTCCTGGTTCCGGAGTGAGCCGTTTTTTTAAATTCCCAAAATATTCAGTCCGGAAGGAAACCAACCAATCAGCTACGACGAGATAGCTACCAGGAAATCAATAACCATCGTTACTTTGTTCGAAAAATTCGTTGCCTATTATCGATACAACAGGCGTCGCCACCAGGCCTTTCCGCGTCGCTTACGGTGACACGGAGGACCCAACGAATTTTAAAAAGTAGACCTGTGGAAATCTAAAATTAGTTGTCATGTCATGCCAGTATTAGGAGCCCAGCTGCGTTCTGTCGGACGCACTCTTAAGTAAGTGTCGGAAGGTTGCGACAGTGTCAAGATTGGCTGAGACACTCAGTCTGTAGAGTTAATTTCCATGAACAATTTACGAGGCTAGCAAAACACTTGGTTAGTAGCAATTCTCAAGGTGGTCTTCCCTACGTCGGGAAGTCTTCCCTTGGTCGGTTTTTCCAGAACACATCCCTATTTCCATATGGATTCCGTGTCTCCAAACTTTTCTTGCACAAGTGACTAAAATTAAAGCCTAAAAAAGCAACGTTAAAACTTTGTTGCAGAAAGCTAAGGGACTCGAACGACCCAAGATTCGCTAAAAGCACAGCGAATGCCTCTGCTGTATCAGCTGCTTACCTGTCTGGCCAGTGCTATATGCTGGAGCAGCCTACTCAAGCTGTTCGAGTATACGATTCGTTTGGCAATCAGCTTGGCGAATTGGCAGTCACCGACCCGACTAGTGGAGAGACAATTTCCAATTTGCGGCCGCACTGTGTCCGGGCAAGCCAGAAGCTTCAACTGGTGATAGTGCTGGACAGGGCGGCCTGCTCTGTGCATGTGTGCCGGCCAGATGGTGGGCTCTATTTCAGCGTTGGGCCCCAGTTCAACGATGCGTAAGATGGGATTCTATATGAAATGATTGCAATAATTACCAGTAGACAATAGTTTATGGTTTACAGGTATCTTCAAATAATCCATTGTAGTTTCTTTCCCAGCTTCTCTAACTGTAAAATTGTGTGTTCTGTACATGTACTGTTATCCTCGGGTCTTTTGAAACTTCAAAATAGCAATCCCGACCGCTCAGGATTTTGTGTCTCGTCTCAGCTCTCTTTGCTTTTCTCTCCTTTCCTCCTCACTTCTATTTTTTGATTTAAAGTTCTAAAATTAGACAGCTGCTGCAATTCTGAGCTGGTACCTTTCTTGCTGCAAATTTTCTCGGCTAGTTTTAATTCTGCCTGTGCCTCTAAATAACTACTCGCAGCTTCAGCCTGCTGACCCCCGAGGATGCAGTCGCTGCCGACAGCATTCTACTAATCTGCAGTCCGGAGTTCGCGCTCTACCTGGTGTCGCTAAAACGCCCAGCCACTTGGCGAACTGTCGTCACGAAACGGCGCTGCGGACTCGCCTGTCCGGTGCGCCTGGCCTGGCTGGCCTCCCGTCAGTGGCTAGTCGTAGCCGACCAATTGCCCGATAGGGTTTTCTACAGAATCCAGCCGTTCTCTATCAGCTCAAACGAGAAAGCGGCTACGCTATTTAAGCAGTGCTTGCCGGTTGTTATTGAGTCGCTGACTAGGCCGAGCCTGCTGTGCGGTCGGGACTGCATCCTGGCAGCTTGCAGCAGGCCGAACAACTCAAATATTATAGTGCTCATCGCCGCTGGAGCCCACCAGCTTGTGCAGCAATTCTCCGATGGAGAGGCAACTGCTGACAGTCTGGCGGTAACCGACCTGTTCTGGTGGGACCAGCGCCTGGCTGGTTGCCATGGCAACAGGCTGTTGCTATGGCCCGATGTTCACTACGAAAGGTTAGTATCATAGTTATAATGATTTCATCAAGAACAGTGAATATGCTAGTAACAGCTGACTTCAACTCACTACTGCACTACTGCTAGTGCTACATGTATGTTCTCATCAAATGGCTAGCAGTAGTATAAGGCGGGCATTCTCTATGCCTTTTTCAAATTTAATATCGTGTATTTCTTATTTATCGGGTTAATAGAGAACTTGTTTGATTTCTTCCAGCTACAGCGACGCCTCGTGCCAACCGTACGTCGAGTCTGCGGCCTTCTTATCGCCTGACAGAGGCTTCGTCCTTGAACTGCCATCCGGTTCTGTCCAGCTGTCCAAGTCGCTTGGCCATTTGTCGGCCGACAAGTTAAGGCTGACCCAGTCGGGACAGGCCGAGTTCGTGCCGCAGCCAGCGCGAGTTCGAGTCTGCTCGGAGCGCGGCCTCCTCATCTTGCTTGACCCGTCAGCTGAAGCTGTTCACGTTTGCGACTCGGAGGGCGGACTGTGGTTCTCAGTTGGACCGCGATTCGGCACTGAGTGAGTTTGAAGCTTCATCATTTAGTTTTTTTGCTTGTCCTTATCAGCCAGCTCAAGGGATTGCTAGTTAAGCAGAGTTGGCAGCGGTTAGTACGCATTGGCTGTTTGCGTCACCCCTGGAGGCAGCAACAGTGAGCCTGCTTTGACTTAGAAAGCAGCTATGTACAAGCTGGGAGTTGCCAGCACTGTATAAGCCGTAACAAGAGGCAACTGGAATCTTTATTATCTTGAGAATGCGTATTCAACTGGGTTGGTGCAACAAAGGTTTACATTGTATCTTTCAGTATTTGCATTAGGAGATATTTCCATAGTACATTATTGCTTTCTATTGGCCGTGGCTGGGGTCGAATGCTCAGCTTTTGTTTGTTAAGATAAAAGGGACTTAAAAAACAGCTGCCAAAAGTATCAGATACAGCACCAATCTGTCATAGATATCAAACCAAAAGCTAGCTCCATCTTTCAAATTGATGATTTACTTCACCTTTACGCATCTTCAGCTCGTCGCTGTCAAAGCCATCAGACGCCATCAGCACTGGCGAGCTGCTGGCGATCTGCTCGCCTGACAGGGGCCTCTTCCTGGTGTCCCTGGAGCAGCCCAGCCAGTGGAGAACCACAATAAAAAAAGAGCGCAACAAGCTGCGCCGGCCGATCCGCCTGGCCTGGAGCGGCTCCCGCCAGCTGCTCATCGTGCTTGACGAAGTCTCCACCGACAGATTCTCCGTGAGCACCTTCCAGATCGTGAAGAGCCCTACTGCTGCCACGCTGCATCTCCAGGCCGCTCTTCGCGACCCCGTTCGCTCCCTGGCCGTCCCCAGCGTGCTGAGCAGCAGCGGTGGCTTCCTGCTGTCTGCGCTCACCGAGGAGGGGCCTCGGCTGCTAAGCGTGGCCGACGACTGCTCGGCTGTCAGCACCGTCGCGGACTGCCAGCTGCCTGCGGATGGCGGCGCCGTCACCGACATGAGCTGGCTTAAGGGGGAGCTCTGGCTGTGCTGCGGTGGCAAGTTGATTAAGCCTGACTTGGCCCCGTCTTTGTCTTCCATCACTTCAACGTCATCAGTCCAGCCTGATGGACCAGTGATTTCCAGTGTTTAATTCGTCTAGATGTTTAATAGATCATCTCGGGAAATCTGAGTATTCTGACTATCAAGTATTAAACTATTCTGCCTGACTTTCTATAGTTTAGCTAGGAGTAGTTAAAACATTACAATACAATTGCAACATTTTAAGAGCTTTTACCCTTTTTGTAAAGAGAACAGTTGATTCTTTATTCACTGGCTTTCATTCGATGTTAGTTTTACATTGCTAAGAAGTGTCTGATTAGATGATGCATAGTTTTTTCACCTCGATAATAATTTACCATGACTAGAAGGAAATTTTTCCAGTAGTAGTATTTTATGCCTGTTTTGCTGTTAGACTCTTCATATCTATTTATTTATCTAACAAAAGTTATATTTGTTCTACTGTTGGTTATCCAATAAATTTATTTTTCAATTTTCACGAAACCAACTGATGCTAAAATCAGTTGCTACAGCACCAAAACAATCCGCATTTTTTCTTTATAGCTTCAAAAATGGCCCACGTCTTTCTAGTAAAGGTAGCTGTGTTTACTTAGAGTCAAGGGGGCTGTGTGCACCCGTGGTGCAGATTTTGCGACATTGTCGCACAACCGGCGAGAGGCATTACTGCCCATTCCGCCGACTCCCTCTGAGCAGGCACACAAGCGCGCGGCAGTCATACGCACAGGCACACACTCACACAGGAGTGTACAGCGGCCCTAACTTTATTTATCGTTAGGCATGTACACTTCACTGTGCCTTGGGGGTTGGTCATCAAGAGCGTTAATCGCACGAGCAGAGCCAAGCCGAGATTCTAATTTAGCCCCAAAAATTAAGTGACTGCACTTGGAATCGAGACTGGACCGCACCTGGACCACTAGGCTACTCGTCTAAAGCTACTTACGTTACAATATTATGCTTTCCAATAAGTTCCATGGCAACGAACAATATTTCAGCATGGATTCGCCGGCCGTTGACGCCCTGCCGCAGCCCAGCAGCTTCGTTGAGCAGCTCCAACTGGCTGTGCAGAGGCGCCGGACTGCTGTAGCCGCGGAGATGGCCAGCCGAAGCCGGGCTCGAGACCGCCTGCGGGCCATCGTCGATATGGAGCTGCCAGCCTCTCTAGAGGAGCTGCTGGATGCTGAGGCTGTCCTGGATGATGCGCTCAGTGATGAGTCCAGCTGGGCAGTCAGCTGCTCATGGGATGAGGCTGCGGCGGAGTCTGCGGCTAGCGAACTGCTCAGAGTGATGAAGAAACTTCTTGATGCCTCAGGAGCCGAGTCAGCCACTGATTCGTCAAGTCAGGCTGTGTCAGCTACTGGTGCATCAAAACAGGCTGTGTCAGCTACTGATTCGTCAAGTCAGGCTGTGTCAGCTACTGGTGCATCAAAACAGGCTGCGTCAGCTACTGGTGCATCAAAACAGGCTGTGTCAGCTACTGGTGCATCAAAACAGGCTGTGTCAGCTACTGATTCGTCAAATCAGGCTGAGTCAGCTACTGGTGCATCAAAACAGGCTGTGTCAGCTACTGATTCGTCAAGTCAGGCTGTGTCAGCTACTGATTCGTCAAGTCAGGCTGTGTCAGCTACTGATTCGTCAAGTCAGGCTGTGTCAGCTACTGATTCGTCAAAACAGGCTGAGTCAGCTACTGATTCGTTAAAACAGGCTGTGTCAGCTACTGATTCGTCAAGTCAAGCTGTGTCAGCTACTGGTGCATCTAAACAGGCTGCTGCGTCCGTGGCCAGCCTGTCAGGCCAGCTCCTTGTGCTGGAGCAGCCATCAAATGTCATTCGGAATTTCGGCTCTCCTGGCGCTGCAGCCTCGGTCAGTCACCTGACTGTGACGAACCCTGATGGGTCTGCGGTGGCTCTGCAGCCCCATCGCATTCGGGTCTGTAGCAAACGGAAGCTGGTGATTGTAGTTGACAAAAGTGCCGGTGTTGTGGCCGTCTGTCGGCCTGACGGTCAGCTTGGGTTCAGCGTTGGGCCAAAGTTCAGCTGCCACAAGTTAGTGAACCCGATTTAATAAAGTATACTTTTGCACGATTTCATTTAAAGCTTGAATTCCACTTTAGAAAGCTCGTGCAACACCCAGAGGACGCAGTGAGTACAGGTGACCAGCTCGTATTCTGCTGTCCAGACTCTGCGATCTTGATGGTGTCCATCGCACGTCCTAAGAGTTGGCGTACGACACTCGTGAAGGAGCTGCTCAAGCTCAAAAGGCCTGTGCGTCTAGAGTGGCTGTTGAAGCCGAAGCTGCTAATCGTTCTTGACGAAGTTGGAAAGTGTCACTATAAACTGTACGCATTTTCCATCTCCCTGACAAAGACGTCTGCTAATTTAAAAGTAAAGTCCCAGTCCAGTGCTCCAGTGAAGTCCCTGGCCACTCCGTGCGTGCTGTGCAGCAGCAGCGGCACTCTGCTGTCTGTGCTGAGCTCTGAGGGACCGCAGATTGTCTGCATGGATGACGCCTGCACTTCAGTGCTGAGAACTGTTCGCCTATCGGTCAGGGAACCAGTGACTGACATGTGCTGGAGTGACCAGACACTGCTTGTTTGCTCCGGTGGACAGGTTACTGATTGTGGCAGGTGAGAGAGCCTGAACTGTCACATTTTGATTGCGGAACAACCTGAGCTGTGTGCTGCTTTATTTCCATTGCAGAGAATACCAGTATTTTCCAAAGCTGACCAACAGTCAAGCTTCAGAGCTCAGCAAAGCTACTCAGCCTGGAGCCTCAGCTGTTCCACCCCAGACTCTGCTTACAATGGGCTCGTCGGTACAAATTTACTCGGCTGCATTTCTGTCGGGCCAGTGCTTTTTTCTTCAGCTGAAGTCTCCAGCTGTTCGAGTCTGCGACTCGCAGTCAAGCCAAATTAGCAGCTTGTCAGTAACCAGCTCAGCTGCTGCGTCAGTTGCGTCAGTTGCATCGCAGCAGCCGCGCGCTGTTCGAGTTTGCCGTAGCCGTCGCTTGGTGTTCATCGTATACCCGAGTGCGGTGCTCGTCTGCCAGCCAGATGGCCAGCTCAGCTTCCAGGTTGGGCCAAAGTTTAGCGACGCGTGAGTTTACTGAGCTCAATAGTTCATAAGCTGCCGTGTATCGAAGATAATTCGCAGTTGCAGAGTTCCATACATAATGAAACTGACAAAGTCCATAAAGAGAAAAGACACTTTCTGCAACACAAATTTTCGAGGTTCGGGTTGGGCAGCTCAGTGTCGCTTCGTTGGAATCCCTTCTTACTGTTCCTACCAGCCACAGGGAGTCAGTAGAATTTCGATCCGTTGCAGTCTTTGCTTTAAGCTTGACTGCAGGGTTTCGTAGTCCGGTGTCAGGGTTACGCGGTAAAATAGTGGTCGCCAGATTCCGGTCCATGGGAGACATGCAGCCCGAGAAGCCTCTCAGTCCGGCCCTCCGGTCATTTGAAACTTCACCATAGCAATCCGGCCCGCTCAAGATTGGTGTCTCTTTTTTGAGCTCTCTTTCCCCTCTCTTCTCACTCTCCTGTACCCTCTCTTCCCTATCTTCTCTCCTCTCTCCTCTTCTCCCTCTCCCTCTCCTCTCTTCCCTCTTATTTCTCTCTCCGTTCTTCTCTCTTATCTTCTATCTTTTCTTTCATCCAATCTCTCGCCTGTCCGAGTCTCGCTATGGGATTCTTTATCTGGTCCTTCAGTTAAAATATTACTATATCAAGCACTCATTCTGCACTGCTAACTGACTGTTTCCAATGCAGCTACAGCCTGGAAGCCCCTGAAGACGCTGTCAGCACCGGTCAGTTGCTCGCCATCTGCAGTCCCGAGTTCGCTCTCTACCTGGTGTCGCTAACCAAACCGGACGCCTGGCGGACCACCGTGCGGAAAGGCCGCTGCGACCTCGCCTGTCCGGTGCGTCTCGGCTGGATGGCCTCGCGCAAGTGGCTGGTGGTGGCCGACGAGACCGCGGCTGCGTCCACCGGGCGCAGAGTGCGACCCGGTGCGTACAGAATCCTGGCCTTTACCATCACTGTCATCAAGACATCGGCCGCGCTGTCTCCGCAAGGATCTCCAGCGGGTGGAGTTCCGGTTGAGTCGCTGACTAGGCCGAGTCTGCTGTGCGGCCGGGATTGCATCTTGGTGTCTGTCAGCGGTACCAGCGGATCCAAAGTTCTTCTGCTGTCTGGCAGTCAGTGCGATTCAGTGCAACAGTTTACCGTTGAAGATGCGGGTTCTTCATTGGCTACTAACTTGTTTTGGTGGCAGCGAGAGCTGGCTTGTTGCCATGGAAACAAGCTACTACTCTGGCCGGAAATTAGCTATGAGAGGTTTGTCATTCTAAATGTTTTTTTCAGCTGTTGTATTTTGCCAAATCGACCCGGTCGCTTCCATTTTCACTCGGTTGCTTCAATTGTCACTCGGTTGCTTTTATTTTCTCTCTGTTGCTTAAATCATCACTCGGTTGCTTTACTTTTCACTCGGTTGCTTTAATTGTCACTCGGCTGCTTCAATTTTCACTCGGTTGCTTAAATTGTCACTCGGTCGCTTCAATTGTCACTCGGTCGCTTCACTTGTCACTCGGTCGCTTCAATTGTCACTCGCTCGCTTCACTTGTCACTCGGTCGCTTCAATTGTCACTCGCTCGCTTCAATTTTTGTTCGGCTGCTCTTGCTGGCTTATTATTACTGATAAGAACCGAGCCAACACAGAGCCAAAAGTGTCACTAAAAACTTTTAATGTCCGCCATGCCAATTCCGCCACAGCTGCAGCAGTTGGACCCCATCAGCGGAGACAGCTGCGCCAAAACAGCAGAGTCCAGCTGATGTCACCTCTGACATCCTGGTTTCCTCAGCAGCCCGCCTGTCTGATCAGCTGTACATTCTGGAGCCGACTTCCAGATCCGTCCTTGTGACGTCAATGGACTGTGATCGAAATCGCCCGGCCAGCAGGCAGCTGCTGACGCTGACCAAATCTGACGGCTCAAAGCTCAGCCCGCAGACAGCGCGAATTCGAGTCTGCGAGGAGCGCGGGCTTCTCATTCTCATTGATGAGCTGAGTCAAATTGTCTATGTGTGCAGCTCGGAGGGTAGACTGCAGTTTTCTGTTGGTCCTCGATTCAGCACTAAGTAAGGCGAATTGAAATTGTAATCATCTTTGCTCAATTGCCTGTAAAAATTAATTTCATTGTTCACCTTCCGGATCTGCAGCTTTCTGCTTTCTAAGCCATCAGACGCCATCAGCACTGGCGAGCTGCTGGCGATCTGCTCACCTGACAGGGGCCTCTACCTGGTGTCCCTGGAGCAGCCCAGCCAGTGGAGAACCACAATAAAAAAAGAGCGCAACAAGCTGCGCCGGCCGATCCGCCTGGCCTGGAGCGGCTCCCGCCAGTTGCTCATCGTGCTTGACGAAGTCTCCACCGACAGATTCTCCGTGAGCACCTTCCAGATCGTGAAGAGCCCTACTGCTGCCACGCTGCATCTCCAGGCCGCTCTTCGCGACCCCGTTCGCTCCCTGGCCGTCCCCAGCGTGCTGAGCAGCAGCGGCGGCTTCCTGCTGTCTGCGCTCACCGAGGAGGGGCCTCGGCTGCTGAGCGTGGCCGACGACTGCTCGGCTGTCAGCACCGTCGCGGACTGCCAGCTGCCTGCGGATGGCGGCGCCGTCACCGACATGAGCTGGGCGGGGCGGCAGCTCTGGCTGTGCTGCGGTGGAAAGCTGATTCTTGACACCTGAAGTTAGTTGAGTTTGCATGCATTTACTCGTAGATTGGCTAAGTTGCCTACTAGTACTTTAAGTAGATAGTGCGAATTACCAGTGAGTGTGTGTATGGGTGCTCAGGAGTCAGCGGAATGGGGCATGATGCCCACAGCTCTGTGATTTTTTATTTTTTTTATTCAAGATTTAGGCTGGTAAATCAGGTTCACTATCATCAGGCTCGTGGATATTTATGCTCTCAGAGAATCAGGAATAACCGGAACCGGACCAAACTGTCAAACTACTCGTCAATCGGAGCCTGATGGCTTAGGGCTTTAGTCTTTGACTTTTGTTAAAAGGATGACAAAACGACTATGAAATTAAAATTTACCTTTTAATTGTATCAAATTGAGTGCTGATAATTTGAAAGGGCCTGTCAACTTAAGCTCATAAAAGCGGAGCCCGAGTAACCTATGCACACAAATGATACGTCATTCTGCTCACAGTGACACCAGAAAGCTGGATTTTGCGAAAAAAGCGACAAAAATTGGACTTGGAATAGGAGAGAACAAGCAAGAGGATAATTAAAGACTAGTCTGTAAACTTAAGCTCATAAGGTGGAGTCTCTACTTATCCTCTACTTATAATTCGTTTATTTTCGATGTTATCCGGTGGCCAACCACGCGGTAAATTATTATTTTAAGCTGTGCTGTAGTTTAACGCTTTTGTGGTGCCACTGAATCGTTATTTGCGACTTTTCCGACTCTTCAGTGTATGCGGTGATTGCCTATTAATGTGTTATTTATTCAACACTTATTGCAGAGAAACTATTTGTTCAACACTGTGCCATATTTTCTATATTAAATGCTCTATGAAAATAACAAAGGCTGCCCTGTCAGCTCGTGTTGACATTTTATGACCATTGTTTTCTTCATTTCATTTAACTTTAGGGTAGGACTCAGAGCCTAGAAATTCGGTTTCTTATAGTTTCCATGGCAACGTATAATATTTCAGCATGGATTCGCCGGCCGTTGACGCCCTGCCGCAGCCCAGCAGCTTCGTTGAGCAGCTTCAACTGGCTGTGCAGAGGCGCCGGACTGCTGTAGCCGCGGAGATGGCCAGCCGAAGCCGGGCTCGAGACCGCCTGCGGGCCATCGTCGATATGGAGCTGCCAGCCTCTCTAGAGGAGCTGCTGGATGCTGAGGCTGTCCTGGATGAGGCTCTAAGTGATGAGTCCAGCTGGGCAGTCAGCTGCTCTTGGGATGAGGCTGCGGCGGAGTCTGCGGCTAGCGAACTGCTCAGAGTGATGAAGAAACTTCTTGATGCCTCAGGAGCTGAGTCAGCCACTGATTCGTCAAGTCAGGCTGTGTCAGCTACTGGTGCATCAAAACAGGCTGTGTCAGCTACTGATTCGTTAAATCAGGCTGTGTCAGCTACTGGTGCATCAAAACAGGCTGTGTCAGCTACTGATTCGTTAAATCAGGCTGTGTCAGCTACTGGTGCATCAAAACAGGCTATGTCAGCTACTGATTCGTCAAGTCAGGCTGTGTCAGCTACTGGTGCATCAAAACAGTCTGTGTCAGCTACTGGTGCATCAAAACAGGCTGCGTCAGCTACTGGTGCATCAAAACAGGCCGTGTCTGTCGCCAGCCTGTCAGGCCAGCTCCTTGTCCTGGAGCAGCCATCAAATGTTATTCGATTTTGCAATTCTTCTAGTCCAGCAATTTTGATCCGCGACCTGACTGTGACGAACCCTGATGGGTCTGCGGTGGCTCTGCAGCCCCATCGCATTCGGGTCTGCAGCAAACGGAAGCTGGTGATTGTAGTTGACAAAAGTGCCGGTGTTGTGGCCGTGTGTCGGCCTGACGGTCGGCTTGAGTTCAGCGTTGGGCCAAAGTTCAGCAAGAAAAGGTAGCTCAAAACTCTTAATGTAATCAATGCTTTTTCGAGTTTTCTAATATGTTTGTATTTTGCATTGGAGTCATGAAAGCCGTTGATTCACATTTAACAATGGTTACCAATAGTAAATCCGAATTAAAGGGCCTAAATCTTTATATTTCAGGCTGCTGGAGCTGCCATTAGACGCAGTGAGCACGGAGAGCCGGCTGATGATCTGCTGCCCGAGCAACGGCATCTTTGCTGTGTACTTTGCCAATATTTCGGTCCGAACGGCCATCCCAAAGAAGATAATCGAACTGATGCGTCCTGTGCAGTTGGAGTGGCACTCGAAGCTTAAACAGCTAGTAGTTCTCGATGAAGTTGACAGCTGTCAGTACATGGTTAAAATGTTTTCAGTTGGAAATGAAGCTGCATCCACTATCGGACTGATTCTCGTGTCCCAATCCAGTGTGCTAGTGAAGTCCCTGGCCACTCCGTGCGTGCTGTGCAGCAGCAGCAGTATTCTGCTCTCTGTATTGAGCAGTGAGGGACCACAGATTGTCAGCATGAACGATACATGTACTTCCTTGATCGGTACTGTTAAACTCTCGGTCATGGAAACAGTTACTGACATGTGTTGGCGTAGCCAGACACTGATACTATGCTCTGCTGATGGAGTTTGTAGCTCATTTCCTGAGAAATTCTTTGACGATACTTGTCGCAGGTGAGAGGACCGCTTCAGCTTCACCCCTCATTAAAGTGTAATAGCGCCGAATATTGACGTTTTCTAGTTTTACTGTTTTTTAAATTGCAGAGAACTGCGCTCAGGCTTGGTGAGTGCTGGCAGTGGTGCCCAACTATCAACATCGGTGCAGTCTAAGGAGACTATGCCGACTGCTCAGCCTGTGACTAAGGTGTCGCCTACTGGTGGAGTCGACTTTTCCACTTTTATCATCGCAGCCTCTGTATCTACATCAAGCTACGTATTGTCGGCTGCCTGCTTGTCCAGTCGGATTTTCGCTACCACCCTCGCAGAGTCCCAGATTCGAGCATTCAGCTCCGAGGGAGCAGATTTGGGCCGCCTTGGCGTGTCTCGGCTGTCGCCGCATCCCAGCCGCATCCGAGTATGCGACAAGCGCCAGCTGCTTATCATCCTGGATCAAGCTGGCCAAACTGTGACCGTCTGCCAACCAGATGGTCAACTGCGCTTTCAAGTTGGACCGAGATTCAGCTGCAGGTTGGTTGGATTATTGCGATGCAATGGTCTCTGTCTTTACTGGCGAGAACATTCACGCAGCAAGCGTCTGAATTTTGGAATTTACAAGTGTAATAATTAACCAACTTTATAGATTTTAACAGAAATCGTTTTTTCTCTGTCCAGCTACAGCATCGAAAACCTGGAAGACGCGGTCAGCACTGGCAGTCTGCTGGCCATCTGCTGCTCCGACAAAGGCATTCTGTTTGTTTCGCTCCAGCATCCCAGCGCTTGGAAGACTGTCGTGAATAAAAGTAAAAAATTGAACAGATTGAGGCATCCGATTAGTCTGGCCTGGAGTAGCAAGTTGCAGAATCTGCTTGTTGTTGATGAGGTTGCCAGGCAACCAGATGGCTACAGTCTCTACGCTTTCAAAGTGAATGCATTTAAAATGGCTGCCTCGCTGACTCTGCAGGCTGCTCATCCTGATGAAATTTTGTCACTGAGCAGGCCTTGCGTTCTGGCCAGCGATGAAGGCATCCTCGTCTCCGTGCTCACCGATGAGGGGCCAAGGATTCTGTGCCTGAGCAGCGACTGCTCAAGCATTGTTCGAATGGTCAGACTGAGCTTGGCTGGCGCTGTCAGAGACATGTGCTGGCTGCCGGACAGCCAGCTGGGCGTCTGCTGCGATGGCGGCTTGTGCGCGCCCCGCACTGCTGGCGGCCTGCACCCTGAGAAGATGTTAGCAGCGACTAATTGTTGATCCAGAGTTACCTTCCCAGTTCGCTTTACTCATTCCCAGTTTAAATCTATAGTAGGTCCGCCGCCCTCCCAGATGCTGTGCCAGCCTCCTAGATCCTCAGTTGCTGGGCCAGCCTCCCAGATCCTCAGTTGCTGTGCCACCCTCCCAGATCCTCAGTTGCTGTGCCACCCTCCCAGATCCTCAGTTGCTGTGCCAGCCTTCCAGATTCTCAGTTGCTGTGCCAGCCTCCCAGATCCTCAGTTGCTGTGCCAGCCTTCCAGATTCTCAGTTGCTGTGCCAGCCTCCCAGATCCTCAGTTGCTGTGCCAGCCTCCCAGATCCTCAGTTGCTGTGCCACCCTCTTAGATCCTCAGATCCTCAGTTGCTGTGCCAGCCTCCCAGATTCTCAGTTGCTGTGCCAGCCTCCCAGATCCTCAGATCCTCAGTTGCTGTGCCAGCCTCCCAGATCCTCAGATCCTCAGTTGCTGTGCCAGCCTTCCAGATCCTCAGTTGCTGTGCCAGCCTCCCAGATCCTCAGTTGCTGTGCCAGCCTCCCAGATCCTCAGTTGTTGTGCCAGCCTCCCAGATCCTCAGTTGCTGTGCCAGCCTCCCAGATTCTCAGTCCCCACTTGCTACACACCGGCACACTAATCTGCTGTTAATAATGCAAGCGGCGCAGGAAACTGAATTGCAGTGAGGACACCGACGCAAGCCACTCCGACAGTCCGTCTGCCGCCATCGCTAGTCTGGTGCTGCTGACGCTCGCCGCATCGGAACGGGCCGTCTCTGCCGGCGGGCTGGCCGACCGCTGCTTCATCCTGGAGCAGCCATCGGGAGCCATTCGGGCGTATGACTCCAGGGGCAGCCAGATCGGCCGGCTGACTGTGACAGGCCCCGCCGATGAGGCTATTCGGAATCTGCGACCCCACCGAGTTCGAATCTGCAAACAGCGTCGCGTGGTCATTGTGGACAGGGCAAACTGCTCGGTGCTGGTCTGCGAGTCTGACGGCTCTCTGAGCTTCCGCGTTGGGCCGAACTTTGCCAATGACGGGTCAGACTTTGAGTAGAATATTTTACTGTTTGTTTGCTGCTCTAATCGCTGCGAGGCAAAGCGGGCGGGTTATCTTAGGCGTAGCTTAATTTGAGAGCTCATCTTGCAATAGTTAAGGGTGTAGTCAGAGCAAACCTTCTCGCCCACCGCCAACTTATTTGTGCGTATATTTCATTCTCGCACCCTAAATCTCTAGGGTCACAGATTAGGACTATCAATTCACTTCTGAAAGCCAATTGGCCGACATAACAGTGCACAAAATCATAATAACATAATAGCAAACTTGAGCACAGAGGCTAGAGGTAATTTGGGGTGGGGTGGGTCGCCCAGCCAATCAGAACTGGGTACGCGACAAACTGGGGCAGACGGGATGGGGGAGTGGGAATTACGGAGGGTTTAGAGGGCAATGTCCGGCCCATCTGGCTAGAGATTGCTCATTGGTGCAGGTGCACCCGAGCGCAAAACTAACTCCACTTCCACTGTCTGCCTCTTTACGCTCCTCTGTTCCTTCTCCCTGCCCACTTTATCTCGTTTTTTAATCCTTTGATAAACCACTTTAATTCCTATTTCAGTCAACCAATGACCGCTCCGGAAGACGCAGTCAGCACGGGCCTGTTACTCGCCATCTGCAGCCCCGAGTTCGGGCTCTACCTGGTGTCGCTATCCGAGCCGGACGCCTGGCGGACCACCGTGCGGAAAGGCCGCTGCGGTCTTGTTTGTCCGGTGCGCCTGGGCTGGCTGGCCTCGCGCAAGTGGCTGGTGGTGGCCGACGAGACGCCGAACTCCAACCAGTACAGGCTGCTGGAATTCGTCATCAAAATTGGCAACAAGTCTGGCGGCGAGCAGCTGGCACCGCAGGGCTCGCCATTCGCTGTGCAGTCGCTGAGCAGGCCGAGCTTGCTGTGCGGAGACGACTTTGTCGTGCTGGCCATCGCCGAGTCGGTCGCGTCGCGCCTGCTCCTGCTGACGGGCAGCGGGCTCCGGCTTATTAGCCAATTCCACGTCAGCGGAGAAGATCCCATTGCCGATCTGTTTTGGTTAAAGCAGCCGCGTCAGCTAGTTGGTTGCCATGGCAACAAGCTGCGTCTCTGGCCGACGATCTGTTTCGACAGTTGCGGCAGCTTTGAGGAGCCCTCGGAGGCGACGCCGCCGTTACCAGACGCGCCCGCCTCCATCGCCTGCCTGTCAGACCGCTGCTTTATTCTGAACTTGCCGTCCGGAACTGTCCGAGTGTCCGAATTGTTAATTAATGCCGTATCGAACGGGGACAAGCTTGCGCTGACCAAACCGACCGGTGCCCAATTTGACGCGAGGCCAACGCGCGTCCGAGTCTGCGCCGAGCGCAACCGCCTCATCCTGGTTGACCAGACGGCTAACATGGTTCACCTGTGCAGCTCCGAGGGTCGCCTGTTGTTTTCAGTTGGTCCGCAGTTCACTAGCAGGTGAGCGGTAACTGTGACTTAGCTGTGCTCATTCCACTGATTAATGTCAGGAGGCAGACAGGTTGAACTCGTAAGACGAAGCAGTCCAAGGCCCGTATATTTCAAGCAGCTGTGTATTCTTATTATTATTATTAGAGGATAACACAACTCTGCCGCAGGGAAAGCCACGGAAATTCCGTGGGCCCGGATCAGAAGGGCGCCTATGTGTTTGCATGGCTCAACTCTGCCGCAGGCAAAGCCATGGGAATTCCGTAGACTCCTAATGAGAGTACATAGGCACCTGTGTTCCATAGGGGTAGGCCCCCTAATGTGAATACATAGCCGCATGTGTTTACATAGGAGATATTTGTATATAAACCAGAAAATTTGTTTTCACAAATAATAAAATTTTTGAAATTCTCGCTCCGTTACATCGTAATAACTAATTAATAATGGTCGATATTGGAGAAGGCTACAAACTTCAAGTACAAGAGTATGAAGGAGTACAGTTTATTGCGATTCGGAAATTTTATCGACATGGCAGCACAGCAAGTTTAAAACCCGGCGTTCCCGGATTTAACCTCAACATCCGACAATGGGAGAAGTTGAAAGAACTGAAGCGAACTCTCGTGAAGGCGGCCCTAGGCGGGCAACAGAGGATCATCAAACTCGGTTTTGATAAGTTTGTTGAGGTTAAGAACGGCATCATCTGGCTAAGACGGCTTCCAGAAGATTGCTGCGAAGAATTTTTGAAGCGAAACACTGTGGCCTTGGCACCAGCTCTGTGGCGAAAACTGTGGGAGCAGGCTGCATGGATCGACGAGCAGCTGTCTGCCCCACGCCAAATTTCTGATGTGTATGAGCTGGAGTCGGGATCTTCGAGCGAGAGAAACGGTGATGATGATGACAACAGCAACAAGGACGACACCATGCGGCTTGCGAAGACTGAGGATGAGGGCGTCCAATCAAGCACTCTACGCATCGACGATGAAGTGGTCACATCAACGCCTCTACCGGTGACAAGTGCTGCAGCTGGCTTTATCCCAAAGCAGGATTCGGATTTGCTGCAGGACCCAGTCTGGTATCGCTTCCGGGCTGAAGCAGCTGCGGTCGAGAACGTCAGGAAGCGCAAGCAACCATATCCGCTGCGCAGGCAGAATGCCATGAGACTGCGCCTCAATGAGGATGAGGAGTGAAGAAGAAGAATAAGAAGTGCTTTGAAGAACTTTGGTGACTGGTGACATACTTAAATTGGCTCATTTAACAATTTCTATAATTAACATTGCTCATTTATCCAGAAAACTTAATTAAGTCTCTCCATTTAAGAAAATCATGCAACTTATTGTTTCTTATCCGCTAAAAAATATAAAAGCTTCTTTTCATAAAAAAATTGTTTTCCTTTGTTCTTGTGCTTAAGAAAAAATTAGACTGTTGACTTTTGTTTCTTGAGAAAATGGAAAAAAATTATTTGCTCCTGGCCAACCAGCTAGTTTTTCAATTTGCCCAACAGCTGCTGCATCAAGTTAGAGAAGAGGGTGGGCATAAAAATTGAAAGAGCATTGAACAGTGGCTCAATGAGCAAACCGCGAAAAGAACTTAAAAAAAATTGTTTTGCAGGCTTTCATTCAGCTTGATTTTGATAATGGAAAAGATCTACTACAACCCTGCTCAGCCTGCCAGTTTCTCGGGTGTCTCAAAGCTTCTGCACGAGCTCAAGAAAACACAGGATAATCGTGAATCTAAAAAGAGCATCGGACAATGGCTGACTGAGCAGCCTGTGTACACACTGCACAAGCAAGCTAGGAGACGCTATCCTATGGCACCAATCATTGTTAGGGCTATTGATGATCAGTGGGAACTTGACCTGGTTGAGATGATACCATTTGCAAAATACAATAACGGCTACAAGTATATTCTCACATGTATAGATGTCCTCTCTAAATCTGGTTGGGCCAGGCCTCTAAAAAACAAATCAGCTGCGGAAGTCAAGTTCGCATTCGAGAGTATCCTGAGGTGCTCAAAGCGCCAGCCACGCACAGTCCGCACGGATCAAGGAAAAGAGTTCATCAATACCAATTTTCGGGAGCTCTGTATAAGCAAGGGAATTTTGGCATTCCCCACTAATAGTGAGCAAAAAGCAGCCATCATAGAGAGGTGGAATAGAACTTTGAAAAACAAAATGTGGCGATATTTCACCCACAAGAGCACTTTGCATTGGGTTGATGTGTTGCCAAAGCTGGTCAAGTCGTACAACAACACTTACCACAGAAGCATCAAAATGGCACCGACTAGCGTATGCAAAGAGAATGAGACTGAGGTCTGGATGAACCTTTACAATGGAAGAGCCATTGAGACTGTAAATAAGCCAAAGAAGCCCAAATTCAGTGAAAAGCAGTCAGTGAGAATTTCCAATGCACCCAGGCTATTCCACAAAGGATACAAGGCCAACTGGAGTGAGGAGGTGTACACTGTAGTATGTAGGGCACCGAAGCACTATCCGTACATGTACAAGATTAGGGACATAAAGGGTGAGGAGATCCGGGGTCTCTTTCATGAGCATGAGCTGCAGGCGGTGCCGGACTCACAGCGACTGTATGTGATTGAGAAGATTCTGAAAACGGAGAAGAGGAAGGGAAAAATTCGCTATCTGGTGAAGTGGGCCGGCTACGACTCGACAGGCTGGGTGGATGAAAAAGACTTAAGAAAGGTTTAGCTTTTGCGCATCTCTTCTCATGAGGTTTAACATTATAATGCGAACTATTTTGATTAACAGTGAGCATGCTGAAGGTACTCCTAGTGACTTTAATTTTTACTTGCCTTCACCTATTTACTTGTATCGAAATGTGGACTATGAGGCAGGTCTGGCTGAAATCCATCTGCCTGCTGCATGGTTCAATGTTGACGAGCCTTACTGCTTCACTGTCTCAGATGGAAGAGAGCATGAGGCCCTGGTTCTTCAACCCGGACGCTTTGCTAGAGTGGAGGAGCTGGTGGAGCGTTTGAATCAGCTGCTGGCCAACTCTGATTCGCTATTCTTTGATGCAATGAGTGACAGGGAGTCTGAGATGGAGGCTGATGAGTCCGGCCTGATGGGGCGTAGTGGCAACAGGGAATTCGGTATGAAGTTCGAAATCCGCAACTCACGAACTGTGGTGCACAACAACACTGCGAGAGCAGAGATGTTTCTCCCATCCAGCAAAATTCTGCATTGGCTGGGATTTGGAAACCAGGCTGTGAAAATCCAGCCAGGGAGCCGCGTGTCCGAGCACTGCATTGGCTGCCCGCGCACCAGCTTAATCAATGTGCACTGCAGTATCGTTGAGTCAACTAATTGCAACTTGGGCTCCCTGTTGAGAACAGTTGGAATGAAAGCCGGCATTGAATGGGGCAACTATCAAACAAAAATATTTAAGAAAACAATATTCTTCCCGATTCAACGAATCAGTCTTCTTCACAGCATTCGAGTTCAGCTGCGTGACATCTATGGTTGCCCACTGATTGCCCAGACACTCAGCCCTGTTCTGCTCACAGTTCAGATTCGGGAGAAACGCATACAATGAACTACCAGCAGCTGATCCAGCAATATTCGGGGGTGAGGACAGGACACGAAAAGCCTGCACTCTATGGCTGTGGGAGCTTTCCGGGGATCATGACATACCAGCCTCCGCCAGCGGCTACATCATCATTCTCAACGCATAGCAATGTCAGGCGCAAAAGAAATACTGAAGCAAGTCCGAAACGATTGAAGAAGAAGAAGTACACCCGAAAGGCAACTGGTAGAGATCGCACCAATAAGAGGTGCAATGAAAGAAATCCGAGCAAGGCTAGTAGGAAAAAGCTTAAGAATAGGAAGACGAAAGCAAAGAAGAATGCAGCAGGCGGAGGAAAGCGAAAGCGAAAAGTCAGCAAGAAAACTGTGAAACGCGTGCTCGACTCTCTGTCATAGACATGGCTTACGGATTCAATCCCAGACTTGATTTATTTAAGACGCCTGTTCTACAAACCTGCATTGAAAAAGCTACTTATGTTGATATTCACCCAGTAAATTCCATTACTGCAAACTCCCCCATTGAATTTGACTGCCACCAATCTGCCGATGAATACACTGATTTGCTTAATTCTTTTCTTTATATTCGCTGCCGCCTTGTGAGACTGGATGGGGGTTTGCTGAGGGAGGATGTTCGAGATGGAGATGGCATCATCACCGAGCGCAGAGACAGTGACGTGCACCCAGAAAACTTTGTTTTGTCTACAGCCTTCTCAGATGTAATTGTGAGCATTAACCAGCGAGTGGTATCTGGTGGAGACCAGCTCTATCCCTACCATGCGTACTTCAAAGCACTAATGAGCTCATCTGATGCCCAGCAACTAAAACTTTACCCTGCTGGCTTCCTGGAGCCGAACTCGGCAGCTGAAAAGCACACGGAGAGCCACAGGGAATCCCGATGGATGGAGTATGCGGGACCGCTCTTCAGCGATGTTTTCCAATGCCCAGTGTTTCTGCTAAACAATCTGCACTTGCACATCAAACTGGTGCCCAGCGATGGGGCCTTTGCCATCAGAAGCCCGAATGCAAACAACGCGGCATACCGCATGGAAATCTCTCACTGCATTTTGCATCTTCGCCGAGTCAAAGTGGTGCCCCACATCAGCCTGGCCCACGAGCAGGGGTTGACAAACCAAAATGCACTGTATCCCATCGAGCGAACTGAAATGCAGAACTTCATCCTACCCCAGGGCATTCAATCTAAAAACATTGAAGGATTCACTCATGGAAAATTGCCGAAGTTCATCATGCTGGCCTTCGTGAGCCACCGTGCATTCAACGGTCATCATCACGCGAGCCCGTTCCAGTTCCAGAGCTTCAACCTTAGCCAGTTGGCTCTAAAGAAAGGTGGGGAAACCGTGTGTCACGGTGCCTTCACACCTGAAAACAATTCCTTTGTAAGAGAATACTTACACTACCTGAAAAGCTGTCAATCTGCAAGCCACACGAACTCGGTTCCGTGGATCCCTTACCAGCTCTTCTCCAACAACAGCACGGTGTTTGCATTCGATCTCACACCAGAGGGAGCGGCTCTGTGGTACGGACAGAAGGAGGGCAACCTGCGGTTGGAGATTCGCTTCCGACAGGCTCTGGACGAAACGGTGTCCCTGATCGCTCTGTGCCTGTATGACTCGCTGATTGAGGTCACCAAGCACCGGGAGCTTTTGCTGGACTATTCCTCTTAACTGGCATGGAAGCAATTCAACTACTCCATCTCGCCAGAAAATTTTTGTCTTGCCGAAAATTCTTCATCATTACTTTACATTCACGCTATAAAAATGTATTGTCTTTGAGTCTAAAAAGAAAATATCGATCAATTCCCTTTGAAAACAAGTTTGTGTTTATCCTACTACAGCACAATGGCTCATTTGGTCATTGGGTGGTGTGCTATGCTGGGCAAGGAAATTGCATTGAGCTGTTCAACTCCCTCGGCTGGGAACCTGAAATTTTATCTGTGGTTTATAATTTGTTTCGAGAGATTAAAACAACTGGCTTTTATCTCCGAAGCAATATAAACAGATTTCAATGTGCTAACTCTAATAAATGCGGAGTGTTTTGCATCTATTTTGCTTATCAAAAGTTGCTGATCAATCGGTCATTTGAGGGTATTTTAAAGAGTTTGCACTCTAATGAAAAAAATCATTTGAATGATAGAATCTTACAGAGGTTTGAAGCCAACTTAAGAAAAAGATGTCCGTGATTTTCTAGAACTATATTTATGCATTAGACATGGGAGAAAAGCGAGTTTGCTACGATATCCGCCTCAGGCAGGGAAGCTGCATGATTGTCTGCGGGCCCACCAATGCAGGAAAAACAACCTTTGTCAAACACCTGATCCAGTACAGAGACGTCATGTTTGATGTGAAGCCTGGCAGAGTTCTGTGGTACTATGGGATCTCACAGGCAGGCCATGCAGAACTGAGCAGCCTAGGTGTGCAGCTGCGCCAGGGATTCCCCACCAACATCGAGGCAGCACTTAGGCCCAATGACCTGGTTGTTTTCGATGACTTAATAGAGGAAACTTCAAATTCTGCTTCAATGCGAAATTTTTTCACAGGAATCGCACATCACTTGCCGTGCTTTTTGGTGATGCTGACTCAGAATATATTTTTCAAGGGAAAAGAGTCGCGAACAATGAGCTTGAATGTAATGTACTTAGCTATCTTGAAAAACCCCCGAGACCAGCTGCAGATTGCAGCACTGGGCAGGCAGTGCTTTACAGAGAAGCCCGGCTTTCTGCTGTCAGTGTTCAAGCACGTGACCGCGCAGAACAGGGGAGCCTACCTGTTCCTAGACTTTCACCCATCAACTCCCGATGAGCTGCGAGTGCGGGCCAGAATTTTGCCCAACCAGCGACCCCATCTTGTATTTGCTTAAGAAAGTGAAGCTTGTTTTTTATCGGCTATTGTTTTCATCGCTATGGAAGTGCTTGATTCACATGCAAGTCTTTTTGCGGTTCTTGCGTCACCTAAATATACCGTGCGCTTCAAGCAGCTGTTGATAAAAAATTGTCCAAAAGAAGTGCGTTATTTTCTTGTTGAGGCCTGTCATAATCTCTTACAAAACAATTTATCGTTTTCGATCGATGAAAAAGCTGTTCTTGCAAAGTCAAAAGAGATAATTCGAAAAATTACTCAGCAGAGAAGAAAGATAGACTTGTTAAAGGCTGGCTTCATCAAAATACTCCCGATTCTGCTTAAGCTGGTCAAGAAAAAGAAGCAAAATGAACAAATTTTCAGAAATGGTTCTGATTTCTAAAGCAGAGTATGAGATGTTAGTGCAGAATTTGAAGCCAAATGAGACTAGCACTGACGCTGACTTGAAGCAGGCTCAGAAGAAATGCGATGATATCTTGTATGCCGAGGATTATCCAGAAGATGTGAAAACCGCCATGTATCAAAGTGCAATGCAAAGTTTGCTGGCCAAGCGCAAGCACGCTGGAAAAGAAGGATCACGAAATACTGAAGCCAAGTTGATGAAAATAGAGACACCCCAGATGAACACCTGGGAAGAGAAGATCAGCAAGTCGGTGCCACAGAAATTCAAAACCAGGGCTCGCAGTCTATGGACGATCCTGTCCACCAATCCAGAGCTGATTGGAGTTTGTGAAAACGGAGAGGTGGAAATCGCAGGCACGTCAATCCCTTCCTCAAACATACTGGACTTGATTCAGCACGCAGTGAGGGATTCGTCATGTGAGCGTGAACCAGTTGGGTGGAACGAGTTCATCGATTTGCTGCAGCAGAAAAAGCTTAATGTTCCGCTTTCCGCTATTGGTAAATCAGTTAAGAAGAAAATGGCAACCAGCAGAGGGGGTGAACTGGAGAAAGAACAGGAGAGTCTAGTCAAGGGGTACGGGAGCAACACAGCCTGGCTGAAACTGCCTGGCAGAAAAGTATATAAGAAGGTGGACTGACTCCGAAATTTCGAGGGAAAGCTGCATCATGAACTACATTGACTTCCAAGGATTCCCGTGCAACAGCACAAGCAAAAACTTTGTTGTGAAGGAGTTGGCAGTTGTTCAAGTCAGAGCGGGAAGCTACCGAATTGCTCACCATGTGTACGCACCTCCGTATCCATGGGAGAGAGTCTCACCTGACATGCGAGTTTGCTACAGACAGCTATCAAAGAGTCTGCACCAGTTTAAGTGGAATGATGGAACCCGTCCGTACATGGAACTGGCGGAAGACATTCTGAGGATTGCCAGTGGTCCGATCTGGACAAATGGGGAAAGGAAGTCTATTTTCCTGACTGAGCTGCTTGGTAGACAGGTTTATAACCTAGAAGATTTGGGAGCACCCTCGACTGAAGATTCAGATACTGGCTGTGCAGTGAGAAATTCGTTGCTGCACTACAGTTGGCTTAAGCCAAAGTTCTGCATCAACTTAAGAAGCGAGCAGTGTCCGTGGCACACGAGCAGTAAAGTTGGCAGAAGCAGATTTGGTGAAGAAGTTGACGATCGAAATGAGCCCACCAGCTACAGCCCTAAGAGTGAGCAATCTGGTTGGCGGAGTAGATCTGAGGCTGGATGGTGGCAGGGGCGCTCAGCTACCTCTACGGGAACTGGCTCTCAGCATGGCTCATGTGATCTACCGGCCCGTCTGGCCCCGGGTGCTCATCAAGCGGATGCGAAGTCCCAGAGTGACTCTGCTACTCTACCCTACTGGGCAACTGAGCATCTGCGGTGCCAAGACCCACGCAGACGCCAAAAGGGCTGCCCGTCGCTTCGTGGCTATGCTGCATCGGAGAGTGCCAGCTCAACTGCTGCCTCCTCAAGCCATTTGTGTTCGGATTAAAACTATTACTGCTCATGGTAAATTTAACTTCTGCAATGCTTTGTCCCTCACAAATCTTGCTGCCTCTGGCATACTGTCTTACGCTGAGTATGAGCCCGAGTCGTTCTCTGCTCTAATTTATACATTACGTTATTGTAAATGCTTGTTATTTCATACTGGTTCTTTTGTTCTTAGTGGAGCAAAATCTATGAGCATGTTGCGCTTCGACCTTTCTACGTTACATAGTTTAATCAGCCAGTTTATCACCTATCAAAAATAAACAAAAAGTGTGTTCCGTTTGTTCTTGAATGTTTGCGTAAATTCATTACGGAAAACCGCATCTTTAAATTATTTATTTTTATTTTAAAAAATAAGTTTTAACTAAAAAATTAAAGGTGAAATGAGCATAGAATAATTGAAAACTGGGAGCTAAAACGCGTAATCAGATCTCTCCCCTCACAAAAACAGAAAAAGGGCATAGAACCCATTCCAAAAAGGTTCTGCCAAAAGCGAAATTGCTTAGATTGATACACGTGAATGAAGAAATTAATTAATCAAACTCGACTGACACTCATACATGTAACTGGACCGCAAAATTACAAGATAGAGGCAAGAAATTTCAACAAAAGCAATGCAAAGAAATGTTTTAGCATCATGTTAAAAAATTAATAAATGAACATAAAACTCAGCAATAAAAATTTCAATACATTAAATTTACTGACTTTGCAATTTAATATTACGAGTAGAAATCGTGCAGTTACAAGGTACTGAAATAAAATTACTAATAAATTAATAGCTAGCATTAAGACTTCAGACAAAAAGTTCAAAAAGACACTAAAATTACGGTGAAACAGGGGAGGCAAATTGCTGCAACTTCTTCTATCTGAGATAGCAAAATTGAGACAGCATATAATTTAAACGGATAAAGGCGAGTATATGTTTGAAGAAACCAAAGACTAAATATTCAGAATAAAATGTGTAGAGGCCGTGTGATAAAAAGTTATACTCAGTCACTTATTAAATTCGTAGTCTTCTTCCCGTCGCCGCTTTCGGGAGGCTGTAGCATTCACGTGCTGTTGCAGCTGCGACGACTCCGGATGAAGAAGTTGAAAATGGCCAAACGGGAGACTGTAGTTCGGTGCAAGCCAAGCGCGCTTGTCCTCCCAAATGCTTAAGGCACACTTTCGCTGCTGCAGCGTGAATAGCCTGTGTTGGATGCTAGCGATCCTGTGGATGATGACGGACATGCTACTCAGATCATTGAAGACTCTCAAGTAATCACTATGCGCAATCTCCTTCTTGACAACACATCCTTGAATGCCTTTGGCTTTTTTCTTTTCAGCAGTTGCAGTGCTAGCGAGAAAGGAATACAGCTTTGGTCTCAAAAGCAACCATTCGAGATAGCGAGCTCCAGCTCCTTCGTCCTTGATGCAACCGAGGCGAGCTTTCAATTCATTTGAGAACAGCGGGTGCTCAGGTGAATAGTTGGAAGTGTCAAGGAGTTTCTTTGCTTTTAGCAGTGGAAGAACTTCCGACTGCACATCCATATTCTGAATGCAAAGAAAGAGCGAGTCGGTGTCTCCACCACAGAGCCGAACACGGGCACCCTCTTGCTCAAGCCAAGGCTTCAATTTGTCGTAGAATAACTCGTACATGATTAGCTTCGAATAGTCAAGAACACACTGGCCAATAAAAATCGGACGATCAAGCTTGACCTTAGTCTTCTGGAATTCAATTATGCTCAGTGAGTCGGTAATTATGATAAAGTTCTTAATGGATGGTTTTGAAGCCAGCACCTTTGCTTTTGCAGTGTTGGTGCAAATCCGAATGTCACGTCGCTTACGCACGTTTTCCATTGTTTTTCCGAAGAGCGCATTGTTTTTTAGTTTGTAGTAGTCTTTCTCGAAGCTGTTTGTCGCAGCAGCTCTTTTCACGCTGTTCATGTTAACATAGTCAGCAAATATCGGCTCCTGTTTGTACTCAATCATTCGATTAATTCGTTTGATTTTCATTCCATGGCTCAAGTAGAATGCCAAGATAGCCGAATGAAGCACATAACTCTGCTTGTCATGGCAGGTGAGCAGAAGTTTTTCTGCCGAACGATAGGCTGCTTTGTCTCCAGTAATCTGCCTCCAAAGCTGTTGCATGTAGGCAGGAAATTCTTTGAATTTTGGTGCTTCTTTTTCTGGTGCAAAAGGCAAATCTTCAGTGGTGGAATGTATCTCTGCTGGATATAGAAGATCGACATCGAGCAGATAAGCAATTGGATCTGAGATTTTGAGCCCTCGGATACGATCCTCGGTCCACAGCTGTAGCTCATCTTCGGAAAGCCAGCGAAATCCATTTGCAGGTAAGTTCATGGTAAGAGCTTGACCGTAAAGGTTGTTAGCATCTACTGCTAGAAGCTCGGTAGGAACAGCTTGATCAGCGCCCTCGTCGTGACAGTCATCATCATCATCATCATTGTCATTGCAGATAGTCTGATTGTCAGCTGCTTCCAAATTTTTTCTAATATCTGGAGAGTTGGCTGACACTCTGTGTATGTTCACAAATGACATGCCACCGCGAATACCGCGCTCGAATGTTGCATACATTTGCGAATCCGTAATCAGCTCGATTCTGGATTTGAGAGACTTCAGTGCTGAAGCAAAAGATAATCCCGGGGTTGAAACGAAATGCACCGGATCAAGGCCATCATCACGAAGGCTGAGCTTGCGAAAATTTTCAAAGACATCGGCGAGCTGCCGAATGTCAAGCTCAAGGTAGCATAGCATGTACTCTTTCAGCGTTTTAACTTGGAATTCATGCCATGCTTTCTGTGCATGCCTGTAATCCTCATCACTGCAGTGGCTTTTAGTCAGAACGTTGTAGAATTGTTCTTTACTTGGCAGCTCGGTATCCTCAAGGACATTTGAATTAGTTAAGTAGTCGTACGGAAAAGTGCATTTTCTGAATAAAACTTCTGGAGACAACAGTGGAAACTTACTTTTTAGCAGGCTAGTGATGGTGCACTCTTCTTCTGCAGGTTCTTGATCAGCTGAGCCAAGCTGGCGTTGAGAAATTGGTTAGAATCAATGAATTGAATGGTAAAGAACAATGGCTTAGTCTTTCCTCCCCTCTCGTACTCATCGATTTTGAAGTCAACTTTCATTGAAACAAACTGCTCAGGATTCTGTGGAATAACCGAA
>NIVC01002141.1:0-24887 GCA_002269645.1 Macrostomum lignano | reverse complement strand
GGCTAGGCAGTCTTAAGACAATCTAGGGCTGAGGTAAAACTAGGAGACCAGCTTAGCACTTGCACTTGATGCCATCAAAGTGCAACTGCTCAGGTCACTTTTCAATGGCCACTTCCCAGAAGGCTTAGAGGCAAAGGATCAAGCCTTCCTTTAGGTAGCTGGCCTCCTAGGCTGGTTGGGGCCACCTCCCTGCTAGACGCATTCTTCTACTTCCCAGAGAGCTACTCATCCAGCAAGTCATGGACGGCGGCCAGTGTCATCTACTAGCAGAGTCATTGCCAGTCAATCTGGATGCTGTTTTTCCATAGAGAGCTACTCATCCAGCAAGTCATGGACGGCGGCCAGTGTCATCTACTAGCAGAGTCATTGCCAGTCAATCTGGATGCTGTTTTTCCATAGAGAGCTACTCATCCAGCAAGTCATGGACGGCGGCCAGTGTCATCTACTAGCAGAGTCATTGCCAGTCAATCTGGATGCTGCTTTTCCATAGAGAGCTACTCATCCAGCAAGTCATGGACGGCGGCCAGTGTCATCTACTAGCAGAGTCATTGCCAGTCAATCTGGATGCTGTTTTTCCATAGAGAGCTACTCATCCAGCAAGTCATGGACGGCGGCCAGTGTCATCTACTAGCAGAGTCATTGCCAGTCAATCTGGATGCTGCTTTTCCATAGAGAGCTACTCATTCAGCAAGTCATGGACGGCGGCCAGTGTCATCTACTAGCAGAGTCATTGCCAGTCAATCTGGATGCTGCTTTTCCATAGAGAGCTACTCATCCAGCAAGTCATGGACGGCGGCCAGTGTCATCTACTAGCAGAGTCATTGCCAGTCAATCTGGATGCTGCTTTTCCATAGAGAGCTACTCATCCAGCAAGTCATGGACGGCGGCCAGTGTCATCTACTAGCAGAGTCATTGCCAGTCAATCTGGATGCTGCTTTTCCATGCTGCTTGTTTAATCGCCTTGTCAAGGGTGCTTTGTGGGCAAAGCTGAGCTGGTGCAGTGCCTTATGCAGTGGCTGTGTAGGCCTGTAAAGCAAAGTAGCAAAGCCTGTCTGCTCCATAGGATTGTTAGACATATTAAGGCAAATAGAGACAAGCAATGTGGGCAATAAGCAAAAAAGGTCAGCATAAATAAGCATAAATAGGCAGATGGGCACAGAGAAAGGAGGTAAATAGGTGAGCAAAAATAAATAATATGCGTACAGGCAGTAGCAGCAGTTGGTGAGAGTATCAAAGATGGAGATTTACAAATTTAGTCTATGCAATCGTTAAGTTTCACCTTTTATACTCCTCCATCTGTCTAACCAATAGACAAACAAGTTCAACTGATGGAAAAGCATTGTCACCCTGCAGCAACCAATTAAGAAATTAGGCCTGCTCCTAACACTTCTTTATTACATGACATCTACCCTAGCTAAATGCTTTGTGTAACAAGTTTACTAAAGCCATCATTTCAATAGGGTCTATACAGATTATATAGATTAACATTTCTACCTTAGAGCTCAATCTGAATAAAGCTATTGAAAAATGAAAGTAGATCTAAGAAAGATAGGAAGACCTTCCTATTTTTATTAAGGTCCTTTTGCACTGACCTTTAGAAAGATTCTTAAGCTTTAATCCCCAAGTTTAAGAAATTCAACTTTGAAGCATTCATCCATCCCAAACATACATGATGCGCAACCTTGGGAATCGCCCGGCTGTTTCTATTGGTAACACATGTGTAAGTCGCTATTGGCTGAGAGCAGTCACGTGACTACTATTCTGTCGAATAGCGACGTACATGGGTGTGTTGCCAATAGAAACGGCTGGGTGATTCCCAAGATCGCTCCCAAGCATGATCCCAAGGGCATTAAAACACTTTTTTATGTTTCTAATAGTAACCGCATGTATATTTAACTACCATAGGAGTCTCAGGGCTCTTTAAAATAATAAAACACGCCCGCATCTTTCAGGTCCAACAGCCATCCGCCAGGACCTGAACCGTGGCGTCATCCAATCGGCCATTCTGCCATCGTCGCCACTCAGCCGCCCTCCGCTTGACGCCGGCTGAGCGATCGTCATGAGCGGCCCGGATCCGGCCGCCGATCCCGCCCGGCCGCCACCGCCTCCGCCTCCTCCACCGCCTCCGCCGGCCTCTGCAACGGCCGCGGAAAAGTCGACCACCCCGACCGACGAGCTGGAAGCCCCCGCCGACCAAACGGACGCGCCCTGCGACTGCCGTGTCTGCCGGGCGGCCAGCGCCGCCGGGAGCGCCGGCCGGAGGCGGGTGGCCACCGTTGCCGCCAGGGTGCAGCGAAGCCTTCGAGCGCTGAGCAGCGGCGGCGACTGCGCGGATCAGCAGCTGCAGCAGCCGGCAACCCCGGATCCCAAGCTGGCGCGGATGGCCGACTGGCTGGTCGATCGGGACCCCGGAGCTCTGTACAATGCGCTCGAGGATGTGGGCCGGCAGCAGGTAGCTGCTTCTTGCCATCCCCTAGTGTTCCCCAATCCCCATCCCCTAAAGTTCCCAAATCCCCATCCCTTAGTGTTCCCCAATCCCCATCCCCTAGTGTTCCCCAATCCCCATCCCCTAATGTCCCCCAATCCCCATCCCCTAGTGTTCCCCAATCCCCATCCCTTAGTGTTCCCAAATCCCAATCCCCTAGTGTCCCCAATCCCCATCCCCTAATGTTCCCCAATCCCCATCCCCTAATGTTCCCCAATCCCCATCCCCTAATGTTCCCCAATCCCCATCCCCTAATGTCCCCCAATCCCCATCCCCTAGTGTTCCCCAATCCCCATCCCCTAATGTTCCCCAATCCCCATCCCCTAATGTTCCCCAATCCCCATCCCCTAATGTTCCCCAATCCCCATCCCCTAATGTCCCCCAATCCCCATCCCCTAGTGTTCCCCAATCCCCATCCCTTAGTGTTCCCAATCCCCATCCCCTAGTGTTCCCCAATCCCCATCCCCTAGTGTTCCCCAATCCCATCCCCTATATTATTCAATTCCCCTTTTTCTCCCCCATGACCCATACACTCCAATCGCTCAGCCAGCCCTTTCCTCAACCGCCAGGTGCAAGACGCGCAGAACCGGCTGCTGGCGCAGCTGAAGGACACGGGGCTGGGCAAGCGAGAGCACTGCCGCGCCTTCGTGCTGGCCATATGCCGCGAGTTCGAGCGCCTCCGCCGGACAGCAAAGCGTCAGTCAGAGGTGATTCGCACACTAGAGGCGACGCACCTGTCAGAGATGGACCTGTCCTGGGAGCTGCTGTGCCAGCACTGGTTCCACTCGCTGGTGTACTGCTGTGACCAGATGCGCGCGGTGCACTGCGTGCTCATGGAGCGGCTCAAGCCGCTGCCAGACGAACGCGAGACTCCGTCGCCGTTGAAGCGATTCCTCGAGCTGGACTCGGCGATGTCTGAGGTGGCCAAGCGGTGGCGCAAGGCACAGCAGCTGCTTGACACCTGGCAGGAGAGGAACTGTCCGCCGCCCACCGCTGCCGCCTGCCTTGGCCTGGCCGAGGACCTGCTGTCCGACGAGTCTCTCATGCGCCAGCTGTATAAGATGCACGTCAGCCAGGGTGAGCTGCCACCGACCTCTGGTCCCACTGGTCTGATCCCACTGACTACTCTGATCCCACTGACTGCTCTGATCTGATCCATGTGTCCTAAAAATCTTAACTACTTTGATATTCCATCTGATGCTACTGATCTACCACCAGAAGACCCTACTGTCCCACTACTGAACCCTCGCTCTCTCCCCCTCCATCAGGCGGTCAGTTAAACGGCGCCAGTCCGGCCGGCGGCAGCCAGTCGCCAGCAGCGGCAGCATCTTCAGCCTCATCTACTGCGTCAACCAGCGGCTTGGATGGCACGGCGGCGTCCTCGTACACATGCATGAAGTGCCGTCGCACCCTGTGCGCCTGCTCGGTGTGCTCATTCTCTCACTACGTGACCTGCGGCATGCGGCCCGGCTTCGTCGACGCTGAGGATCTCGAAGCCGAGGTCGAAGCGGAGCGGCGGCAAAGGCGGAGGCGCAGGCGGCGGCAGCAGGAGCAGCGGGAGCAGCAGCGCGGCTGCTCCGCCGGCTCGCGGGGCTCCTGTCGCTGCGGCAGCGGCGCGGACTCGGCGTCCGGCGGCTCCTCGGCGTCGTCGTCTCCGGCCGATTCGCCTGACCGGCTGTCGCTATCCGACTCGTCCTTCTACTCCACTTCTTCGTCTACGGGTTCGTCGCGATCCGGGTCGAATTTCGAGGCCGCCGCCGCCGCTGTCATGGCCGACCAGCGCGGGCGGGCGCGGCAGAGACGCCGGTTGAGGCGCGGTGGCGGCAGCGGCGATGGCGAAGGCAGCGGCGCAGAGTCGCGCAACGCCGCCGCGGCTTCGGTGGCCTCGGCGGTCATCGAGTCGGCGGCAGCGAATGTCGCCTCCAGTCGCGGCGACGGTGGCGGTGGGCGTCGCGGAGTTTCTCTGTCGCCTTCGGGCGGGTCGCGGTCTTTAGAGGTCGGCGCAATCACGCCGTTGTCAACATCGCCGAATTCGAAGTTCTGCGACTGCTGCTACTGCGAGGTGTTCGGGCACGCGGGCGGCACCCCGGCTGGCCAGCAACCGGCCGTGCCGCCGAAATTCTACGAGAAGCGCGAGCAGCTGCGGCAGAAGCTAAAGCGCAAGAAGGAGCTGCAGCAGCAGCGGCAAGAGGCCGCGCAGCAGCAGCCGCAGCCGGCGGCCGAAGGCGGCGACATCGACGAGCTGGTGAAGTTCATCGAGGGCGAGCCGGCGACCTCTACGGCGGCCAAGCGGGAGGCCAAGAAGGCCAGGCAGAAGGCCAAAAAGGCGGCCGCTAAGAAGCCGAATGCGAAATCCTCGAACTGTCTGGAGGCTGCGGATGTCGATGAGGCGGCCGAATCTCCGGCGCCTAGCGCCGACGTTCCAGTGGAGACCCCGCGGTCCAAGGCGGTGCCGGAGCAGCCGGCAGAGGCGCCCAAGTCTGCGGCGGCGGCCTCCAGTCAGCAGCGGCAGGAGGCGGCCAGCCAGCCATCACGCAAGCCTGCAGCTCCCAGCAGCAACGGCAGCAGCAAGTACGGCTGCTCCATCGGCGCGAGGCCTCGCGGCTTTGCCCACCCCGCCGCCTCCGCCGCAGCTCCGCCAATCGGTGCAAATCAGCAGCAGCAGCAGCAGCAGCAGCCCCTAGCAACCGTTGCTAACGGAGCCATTGGAGCCAAGAGTCGGCACCAGAGCAATAGCTACCAGCACTACCAGCAGCAGCCGCATCAGCAGTACTTCAGTAACCATCCTCCTCAGCAGCAGCAGCAGCAATATTCCAGGCAGGTCAGGCAGACCCGCACCATAGTCAGCTCGAGTCGGCAGCAGGCGCACCAGCAGACAAGGCAACAGCAACAGCAGCATGTGTACAGCTTTGGTAGAACCAAGAACTTTGCACCGTCACCAGCGGCAATAGGCGGTTCAATGCAGCAGCAGCTGCAGCAGCAGCAGCAGCAGCAGCAGCAGCCACTGCAATTCAGACCCCAGCAGCGCCATCAGCTGGGCTACCAGCATCGCGGCAAGCAGCCGCAGCAACAGAGACAACATCAGCAGCAGCAGCATCGACAGACAGCAACTGGCAGTAGAAACGGACCCGCTAGAGAAGATATTGGTGAGTGCAGGGTTGGGACATTTGAGTGCAGGGTTGGGACATTTGGGTGCAGGATTGGGACATTTGGGTGCAGGGTTGGGACATTTGGGTGCAGGGTTGGGGCATTTGGGTGCAGGGTTGGGGCATTTCATTTGGGTGCAGGGTCGGAACATTTGGGTGCAGGGTTGGGGCATTTGGGTGCAGGGTTGGGGCATTTCATTTGGGTGCAGGGTCGGAACATTTGGGTGCAGGGTTGGGACATTTAGGTGCAGGGTTAGGACATTTGGGTGCAGGGTTGGGGCATTTGGGTGCAGGGTTAGGACATTTGGGTGCAGGGTTGGGGCATTTGGGTGCAGGGTTGGGACATTTGGGTGAAGGGTTGGGGCATTTGGGTGCAGGGCTTAGATTTTTGTGAGATGCTGGATGCAGGGGAGGCTGGGTGCAGAGAGGCTGGGTGCAGGTGGACTGGGTGCAGGGAGGCTGGGTGCAGGGAGGCTGGGTACAGGTGGACTGGGTGCAGGTAGGAATTAGATTTGCGTACTTCATTATCATTAATCCCATGACAAACAGCAGTGCATTTGCTTACCCCTGTGGCAGAGGAAGTATTCAAACCGCGCCTTGGCAGCTGCGAGGGAGAAGAGGTGGACCCAGTTGTGGAGCAGTTCAAAAGGTAAGTGAAACAGTGATTTCACTATTCATAATTTGCTGTTTGGTGCTCAGCAGCTGGAAAATCAAAATTCCGACCTCGCAGCTTCGTGATGAACGTTGAGGCGCCGAAGGAGCGGCAGAAGGTGCGGCTGGACATCGGCACCATCGCTCTGAGCAAGAAGAAATGATAATCCAGCCCCACCTGCAGATTGTCTCGATATTAACAGTGCATCGTGTTTGTGCGTTTGTGCGTTATCCATTTTGCTTTAAACTTGCGGTTCTGTGGTAGCTTTTTCCCATCTGCGCTTGCTATAATTGTAGAAATCTAATTTCCTGTTAATTTGCATCTCCGTCGAAGTTTTTGTCCAATAATGCTTTTTTTCTTTTGCTCCGTTTCTTGGCTTTTTGTTTGTTTTTTGCTCTCTGCTACTTTTAATCTGCGGCATGCAGTAAGTGTTTGCTGTCAAGTATCATTTGTTAGATAAAGTCATTTTCAAATTTGCTCCACAATGAGACTGTGCATGGGGAGGGGTGTTCCCCTTCCCCTAGTGTCCCCACCCCCTTGTGTTCCCCTTCCCCTAGTGTCCCCCATCCCCTAGTGTCCCCCATCCCCTGGTGTTCCCCTTCCCCTAGTGTCCCCCATCCCCTTGTGTTCCCCTTCCCCCTAGTGTCCCCCATCCCCTAGTGTCCCCCATCCCCTGGTGTTCCCCATCCCCTAGTGTCCCCATCCCTAGTATCCCCATCCCCTAGTGTTCCCCATCCCCTAGTATCCCCATCCCCTTGTGTTCCCCTTCCCCTAGTGTCCCCATCCCCTAGTGTCCCCAGTGTTCCCCTTCCCCTAGTGTTCCCCTAGTGTTCCCCTAGTGTCCCCATCCCCTAGTGTCCCCATCCCCTAGTGTTCCCCTAGTGTTCCCCTAGTGTCCCCATCCCCTAGTGTCCCCTTCCCCTAGTGTCCCCCATCCCCTAGTGTTCCCCACCCTCGAGTGTCCCCCATCCCCTAGTGTCCCCACCCTCTAGTGTCCCCCTTCCCCTAGTGTTCCCCATCCCCTAGTGTTCCCCACCCCTAGTGTCCCCTTTCCCTAGTGTTCCCCATTCCCTAGTGTCCCCATCCCCTAGTGTCCCCCTTCCCCTAGTGTTCCCCATTCCCTAGTGTCCCCCATCCCCTAGTGTCCCCCACCCTCTAGTGTCCCCCTTCCCCTAGTGTTCCCCATCCCCTAGTGTCCCCATCCCCTAGTGTCCCCATCCCCTAGTGTCCCCATCCCCTAGTGTCCCCCATCCCCTTGTGTTCCCCTTTCCCTAGTGTCCCCATCCCGAGTGTTCCCCATCCCCGAGTTTTCCCCATCCCCTGGTGTTCCCCATCCCCTGGTGTTCCCCATCCCCTGGTGTTTCCCATCCCCTAGTGTTCCCCATTCCCTAGTGTTCCCCATCCCCTGGTGTTTCCCATCCCCTAGTGTTCCCCATCCCCTGGTGTTTCCCATCCCCTAGTGTTCCCCATCCCCTAGTGTTCCCCATTCCCTAGTGTTCCCCATCCCCTGGTGTTTCCTATCCCCTAGTGTTCCCCATCCCCTAGTGTTCCCCATCCCCTGGTGTTTCCCATCCCCTAGTGTTCCCCATCCCCTAGTGTCCCCCATTCCCTAGTGTTCCCCATCCCCTGGTGTTCCCCTTCCCCTAGTGTCCCCCATCCCCTAGTGTCCCCCATCCCCTAGTGTCCCCCATTCCCTAGTGTCCCCCACCCCCTGGTGTTCCCCATCCCCTAGTGTCCCCCATCCCCTAGTGTTCCCCATCCCCTAGTGTCCCCCATTCCCTAGTGTTCCCCATCCCCTGGTGTTCCCCTTCCCCTAGTGTCCCCCATTCCCTAGTGTCCCCCACCCCCTGGTGTTCCCCTTCCCCTAGTGTCCCCCATCCCCTAGTGTCCCCCACCCCTGGTGTTCCCCATCCCCTAGTGTCCCCCATTCCCTAGTTTTGTAAACGCACAATCCCCTGCTTCGGTGCCGTGGTCGAAGGCGCATTCATTTGGATCTTGTGTGCACAAAAATTGGCTAAGGGGTTCTCGGGCGATTGCAAGCCACGGAGAGTGTACATGCCCGAAGGATTAGAAAGTCAGGGCGGCTGTACACCCTGTGTGAGCGTTCAAGACAAACAGACTATATGCAGTGAATTGCAACAGCGCAAATTTGGAAATGTTTTACTCTGACAAACGGTACAGAGAGTCGAGAGAACAGAGGTTATAGAAATTGCGCAAATAACTGTCGTGTATTTTTAGCTGACTTTATTTTTTTGTCTGCTTTGACGTGTGTGCCGCGCTTTATTAATCAACATGCCAGGATGCTTGCGCACTGTCTGCTGCTGTTGTTACAGCTGTCTGTCTATCTGTCTACAGCGCATCAAGTGGAGTTGGTCCGATTGAAATTTGAATTTTGCGCTCTGACTGTCTCGCCTCCGCCTGCGGTGTACATTCACTGCTGCCCGCATCATCATGGATAATGACATAATTTATTTAAATATATATATATATATAGTGTATAAATTCGTTACTAATGCACAGTATATTTCACTGCAACAATTCCCCGATGGAGCAATCCGCGCTAAGGAAATGTTGCACTTGTGCGTAAGCGTTAATTCCCGCTAGGAAAATGTTTTTTGTGTCAGTTGCTTTGGGGATCGAGTTGGAAGGAATGACGTTTAGCCATCGTTTTGAAATTCTGGTCACTAATCAGTGTGCAATCTGGTCACAGATCAGTGTGCAATCTGGGCACTAATCAGTAAGCAATCTGGTCACTAATCAGTGTGCAATTTGGTCACTAATCACTGTGCAATCTGGTCACTAATCAGTGCAATTTGGTCACTAATCAGTGTGCAATCTGGTCACTAATCACTGTGCAATCTGGTCACTAATCAGTGCAATTTGGTCACTAATCAGTGTGCAATCTGGTCACTAATCACTGTGCAATCTGGTCACTAATCAGTGTGCAATCTGGTCACTAATCAGTGTAATCTGGTCACTAATCAGTGTGCAATCTGGTCACTAATCAGTGCAATCTGGTCACTAATCAGTGTGCAATTCTGGTCACTAATCAGTGTGCAATCTGGTCACTAATCAGTGTGCAATCTGGTCACTAATCACTGTGCAATCTGGTCACTAATCAGTGTGCAATCTGGTCACTAATCAGTGTAATCTGGTCACTAATCAGTGTGCAATTCTGGTCACTAATCAGTGCAATCTGGTCACTAATCAGTGTGCAATTCTGGTCACTAATCAGTGTGCAATGTGGTCACTAATCACTGTGCAATCTGGTCACTAATCAGTGTGCAATCTGGTCACTAATCAGTGTAATCTGGTCACTAATCAGTGTGCAATTCTGGTCACTAATCAGTGCAATCTGGTCACTAATCACTGTGCAATCTGGTCACTAATCAGTGCAATCTGGTCACTAATCAGTGTGCAATCTGGTCACTAATCAGTGTAATCTGGTCACTAATCAGTGTGCAATTCTGGTCACTAATCAGTGCAATCTGGTCACTAATCACTGTGCAATCTGGTCACTAATCAGTGCAATCTGGTCACTAATCAGTGTGCAATTCTGGTCATGGTCACTAACAGTAGCAATGCCAAGCCATTTTTCCGCCCGTCGAACTACCAAATAGGGGAAGGGGGAAATTGCCCCCCCCCCTGACAATTTTTTTGCTGCGCCAGAACGGAGCAACGCAGGCACACGAAATTCAAGAACACGGGCTAACTTTTTGTTGCGCACCTTCTCAAACAAGAATCAAGTCGCCAGCCCTCCGGACCGTCGAGATATTCGACGATTCTGCCAGAAGGTCGGATTTTTCCCCATATTCCCATCAGTACACCCCTGTGCGCCAATTAGCACTGCGCCTCAGTGCGGCCTTGCCAAGTCTCCAAATTTCATCAGAACATCGACCACATGTGTCCGCATCAGTTCTGACTTCGTTGGTCCCTAGCCTTTACCCAGGTGGAGCTTCTGGACCCTCAACAGCTGTGGCACCAGGTGACTATGGACACCCTGATGCGGATTTCTCTATTTTCGCTGATCAAGCCTCGACAGTCGGCAAAAATCAACTGCTGGACATCCTCAGCTAGTCAGTCTAACATTCAGCCATCACCCCGACGCCGTCGGCACCTTCAGTGTGCAATCTGGTCACTAATCAGTGTGCAATCTGGTCACTAAGCAGACCCACCGAGTTGTGCCCCATTCAGTGACCTACTTTTAGAAAATTCAAAGCTGACTGTGTCCTCAAAACTTGAAATGGTTTGGGGGGAGCTGCAAAGATCAACAATGCGTCAACATGCATCAGAGACAAGGCCGCGTTCTTCCTACACGTCGTGCAGACTTGAGTGTTTAGAATAATAAAGCCTGCGCTGCCATAGCAACTGCATGAGGCACTCCAAGCACTTAAATCACTTTGTGCCGTATCAAATAGAGGTCAAACGTGCTTCCGGATCTTTTGCACTGACGGAGCATTTATTTTTGCTCATTCGAAATGCCTATTGCTTACTGCCGCAATGGTCTGCTTTCACATGGAGCTCTAGATAAAGAAACTGCAGGAGTGGAAATTGCTGGCTGGGCTGGGTATAGCACCCATTTTCCTGGCCTACACAAGTGCTCAAAGATAAACAAAAGTAGTTAGCAGTTGTTGCTATCTTATGATCAAAGCATCGAGAGGGGTTGCGACTATACGCTTGTATCGATAGACTTGCTGTAGGTGCGAAATGAGAACACCAACAGCACTAATCATTCTCGTAAGAATTTTTTAAAGAAACCACATTTATAAAATTCATATTTTTAAGTCATGAATACCAAAAGTAGCCCCCCATCAGCCTCCTCATTGGTCAGTTTCCCATCCAGATTCTGCCTCTAAAAGCCCACGGCTATCTGACTTGACCCTACGGGACGTGCCTGACTGCTGGAAAAACAGCGCGGCTGTTATCTGTTATCTTTATCGGCTGCCCAGCAACGCCTTCAATATTAGCCTGCTGACTTACCTGCCTACTCCACCCACCTGTGAGCGGCCACGCTTCCTTGTGGTTTCTTGTGGCCTTCAAACTAGGTAGCAACTATCGATATAGTCTCTCTGCGTAGTCCCAACTGCATGTTGTCATGACAACTGAAAATTACGCCAGCAACCAGCAGTTTGTGGACACGAAGGAGGACCTGCTGGTTGAGTGTCGAGCCGACCAGAGCAGCGCGCAGTGCGCTCTGGCCACCATGCTGGGCGTCCTGTCCGCCTACGGCCTGCCGCTGATGTTCGGCCTGTGCCTGGTCAGCAACTGCCTCGTCATCTACGTCTGCATCGTGCGCCTGCGGCTTGAGAGCCGCTTCAGCGTCTACCTCTGCGCCTTCTGCCTGTGCGACACCGTCCAGTCCTTGGTGTGGGGCTTCGCCTGGGTCTTCCCGGCCAGGGGCGTCCCGTTCATGACTCGGGGCAGTGCTGGCTACTTGCTGATGAACGACAGCGACGGCGTCTGCAAAGCGGCGCGCTTTGTCCAGGCATTCAGCGCCGTGTGCGTCATCATTGTGCTGCTGGCTGGCGCCATCGACCGCTGTCTGACTGTCCACTGGCCGCTGTGGGCGCACCGACTGACCCGGAACCACGCCTTCGTGGGGGTCCTGGCCAGCGTGGCCGCGGCCATCCTGGTCTCGCTGCCGATGGTGGTCATCATGGGCCACACGGCGGTCCCGATGCGCGGCTACAACTCCTCCATCCTGTGCGGCATCGTGTTCAAGCCCAAGTCTGCCAGCTACTACGCGGCCATGGTCTACCGCCTGCTGGTGGCTGGCGACACCTCCATTCTGCTTATCGCGCCCGCCCTGGCCGTCAATGTCTTGATCACCTGCCGCATCGTGAGCATCACTCGGCAGCGCAGGCGCGTTGTGAATCCGGGCGGCTGGCCGCAGCCACGCCGGCCACAGCTGAGCCGCGAGGAGACCTCCGCCTCGCTCTCCATCGTGCTGATCAACCTGGTGTACTTCCTGACCTGCATCCCCAAGATTATCGGCATTCGCGGCCTGTACAACTCCATGGAGAACCCGGATGCGCCCGTGGAGACACGGTTCCTTATCAACCTGCACGACATCAGCGACCTGATGCTGCAGTGGACTGGCACCCTGACTATCATCATCGTGTTCAGGCAGATAAAGTCGTTCAGGCAGCACTTTAAGGCGATCCTCCGGTGCTAATGTACACCTGAGCCTGTTGGACAGTGAACAGTTTACATGGAAACTAGCATGACAACCTGTCTTCGCGTACTTTTTTTTACTGTTGTAATAAATTCAAGTCACAATAAACATGAATGGCCTTTAATAACTAATTTGCAATCCAAGCAGAAAGCGAAAATTGTATGCTGTTGTTAGTATATAATATAGGGTTTCTAAATTTACATCTGTCTCGATCGTCAAAGCGCCTGTAGGACCTGTTGTGAGCCAAGGACCACCAGAAGTTCCGTAACAGTTACGACGGTAACTTCAATGCAGTGGTCCTTGTTGTGAGGTCTGCATATTTTTTCGGCCTTGTATTTGTGTTGGCAGCGGAACTGTGAACTCAAGCGTAGATTGCACTTAAATCTGGACGTGAAAAAATGCTACACCCTAAAGAAGATTCAAAATCGCTTCAGATTCTTTCCTCACTACTCATTAGTAAGCTAACCGCCGGACGGTTATCATGTTTCCAAAGCGACAGCGAAAACTGCTGTGCGATGCCGGGTAGCCGGGAGAAAACACACCCGATTTTCTATTTTTAAAGCTTGATTCCTTGCAAACCTTCACTGGCTTCGGGTTCTGGCGTTAGAGTTCAGGACCTTAAAGCTTGTCATGCGATTCTGCCCACTGTGTAAATACATGACAGTACATGACAGTACATGACTGATCCTTCAGGCATGAAAGTAGGAAAGTCAGAGCCACTATTCATCTCATATCAGTGTGCGACTGCCTGCATATCCACATGCTGTCTGTCTGTCTTAGTGTTTGTCTGCCTTAGTGTGTTTGTCTGCCTTAGTGTTTGTCTGCCTTAGTGTTTGTCTGCCTTAGTGTGTTTGTCTGCCTTAGTGTTTGTCTGCCTTAGTGTGTTTGTCTGCCTTAGTGTTTGTCTGCCTTAGTGTTTGTCTGCCTTAGTGTTTGTCTGCCTTAGTGTGTTTGTCTGCCTAGTGTGTTTGTCTGCCTTAGTGTGTTTGTCTGCCTTAGTGTGTTTGTCTGCCTTAGTGTTTGTCTGCCTTAGTGTGTTTGTCTGCCTTAGTGTTTGTCTGCCTTAGTGTGTTTGTCTGCCTTAGTGTTTGTCTGCCTTAGTGTTTGTCTGCCTAGTGTGTTTGTCTGCCTAGTGTGTTTGTCTGCCTTAGTGTGTTTGTCTGCCTTAGTGTTTGTCTGCCTTAGTGTGTTTGTCTGCCTTAGTGTTTGTCTGCCTTAGTGTGTTTGTCTGCCTTAGTGTTTGTCTGCCTTAGTGTTTGTCTGCCTAGTGTGTTTGTCTGCCTAGTGTGTTTGTCTGCCTTAGTGTGTTTGTCTGCCTTAGTGTTTGTCTGCCTTAGTGTGTTTGTCTGCCTTAGTGTTTGTCTGCCTTAGTGTGTTTGTCTGCCTTAGTGTTTGTCTGCCTTAGTGTTTGTCTGCCTTAGTGTGTTTGTCTGCCTTAGTGTTTGTCTGCCTTAGTGTGTTTGTCTGCCTTAGTGTTTGTCTGCCTTAGTGTGTTTGTCTGCCTTAGTGTTTGTCTGCCTTAGTGTGTTTGTCTGCCTTAGTGTTTGTCTGCCTTAGTGTGTTTGTCTGCCTTAGTGTTTGTCTGCCTGTCTGTCTGTCTATCTTAGTGTCTGTCTGTCTATCTGTCTGTCTGTCTGCCTTAGTGTCTTTCTGTCTTAGTTTCTGTGTGTTTTAGTGTCTGTATGTCAGTCTGCCTTAGTATATGTATGTCTTAAAGTCTGTCTGTGTGTCTTAGTGCTTAGTGTCTTTCTGTCTGTCTTCGTGTCCTGTCTGTCTTCGTGTCCTGTCTGTCTTCGTGTCCTGTCTGTCTTCGTGTCCTGTCTGTCTTCGTGTCCTGTCTGTCTTCGTGTCCTGTCTGTCTTCGTGTCCTGTCTGTCTTCGTGTCCTGTCTGTCTATTTGTCTGTATGTCTGTCTGTCTGTCTGTCTGTCTGTCTGTCTGTCTGTCTGTCTGTCTGTCTGTCTGTCTGTCTGTCTGTCTGTCTGTCTGTCTGTCTTAGTGTCTGTCTTCGTGTCCTGTCTGTCTATTTGTCTGTATGTCTGTCTGTCTGTCTGTCTGTCTGTCTGTCTGTCTGTCTGTCTGTCTGTCTGTCTTCGTGTCCTGTCTGTCTATTAGAGTGTATGTCTGTCTGCCTGTCCCAGTGTCTGTCTGTCTGTCTGTCTTTCTGTCTGTAAACTAGCAGTGTATAAACTTCATAATGCTTAGTGAACTGTCTAAAAGCTGACAGGACAAGCAGTTCAACCGCATATCTGTTTGAAATTAACTGGCCCATTCGTACACTGTTATGCTTTCTGATATTGCAGCTCCGTCTGGTCACATGACACGAAAAAACGTGTCTGGATTTGGAGGTTGCTAAAATATTCAGCCAGTCTGCCTATGCCATGCACTTTTGGCATCCCTGTCTGAATGTGCAGCGGTTTCCTAGCCCGCCAGCTCCTCCCGCATAGCAGCAGCGACAGGCTGCTGTACATGTAGTCTGTACTCTGTCCCTGGCGGGGAATAAAATTTGGGGGAACTACATATATAGTCTTCGTGCATAGTCTGGAGCCGTGTGTTTACCCGCTCCTCAGTGGCTGAAGTTCGCTTGCACTTGAATGCCGCTCGCGCCCGCTGACTTCGGTGATTCGCTGGGAGTATAAAAGTTCTCCTATACATAATGATGAGAGGCATCGAATCTGAGTAGATCATTTAAAGCTGAGTCCGATTGCAGAACGAGCGCCTCTGTTCCACGTGTAATTCTTTACGAGCTATAATTAAAAGCTTCAGTGATAACCTGTAAGTTTCCTACTCCGGTACTAAACTGTCTAATGGTATGTAATTTTTTATAGTCAGATTATGAAATTTATATTGTGAAAAATCCTTGACTAATTTGGTTTACGGTTAAATCTTGGTTGCCCAACCATAGGTTTATTGTCTAACGCTTGAGGTGGCCAAAAATGTAAAGTTTGTTGCAAACTCCGCCAATTATAGGGGGTAGTCAGGCTACGCACCTTCTCCACTGCAATACTTGCAGACCATTGCGCAGACATGAATAAGAAGCTCTCGGCCGCTAGGAGTGCCTTCAAGAAGAAGTTCAAGCGGAGACCGCCGGCTGGTGAGTGCGTTATGCTAACGTATGCTAACGTAAAGTCGTTAGCATAATTCCGAAAGTAAAATGGCAGACAGTGAACTTTCTCTTGCTTCTTTCTGGCTGGCCAAATGCATGCGGTTGCCGATATTTCTTAAATCAAATCAATACTGCTTGTGTACTATTTAGCCATGCGCCAAATGCTTTCGACCAGTGCTTCTTAGTTGATTCACCACCTCATTTCTCATTCGTGAATGCACTACCAATGACTTACATGTACCTGTGACGATACTCCTAATCTGTTTCTCGAATGGCATTGTATAAAGCTATACAGAGTGGTCCAGTAAGGTCTCTCGGTTAAAAAAACAGAGCAGTTTTCTTAAACACAGCTTTTTATTACATGCATTGACTTGTGTTTAAGCACAATTGTAACAATCTGCTGTAAAGCTGTTAGTAACTTCTCAACCTGACGGCCCATAGTTGTCTATACCTCTTAAAGTCTCTTAAAGTCAGGACGTCATTTTGAATCTCTCAACTGACGTATAAGCCATGCAGAGAACTGAAATACAGCAGATACGTCCGGTAGTGTAATTTCAAGATTATTGAAGCAAGTAACAAGCTTCTAAAGTAAAAATATCATTAAAAAGTTTAAGCAGGTCAAGGTTGTGCCCAATCCATCAACCCAGTACTCAGAAAAGCCAGGGAGGCCTTTCTGAACCACCCTGCATATCACGATTGACACTATCGGTTGTCTAGGAAACTTTTGCTGTCCTTGCTTTTTGCCACCCACACTTTGGTCACCGCTAGAGATTTAAAAAATTTCACGATCGAAGCAACAGCGCTTTTTATTGATTGTTTAACGTACCACTACATACCGCATGTCTCAGTACCAAAGCTAGCAAAGTACCTGTGGTAGATCCAAACGTGTTAAGTCCCACACTTTTTAACATTCTTGTTTCCACACTACTTTGCTGTTCAGATGCCCACGGTTCCTTCAAAGACAAAGACCTCCGAATTGCCTGTCTGGGCCGACCCGTCGCTCTCGGCACGCTGTACGATGCGCGAAACGACCGCTTCATCACCGGGACCAAGCTGTGGTCGCAAGCCGCGACGCTCGACATGACCAAAAGTCAAGTGGAAGTGACTCGAACTATCAGCATCGAAAAAGAGTGCACATTTTCGGACAAGGCGAAACTGCTCAAACTCAGTCCGGATCTGAAGCTCGGCTTCCTGTGTGGCAACACCGAGGTCGAAGGCTCTGGTCGGTACCTGAACGACTCAAAGACCAGTCTCAACTCTGAGGAAGTCACTCTGGCCTACCGGATTGTCACAAGGTTCGACGAGCTGCACTTGGAGCCAAGTGGAGGCGTCGAGTTTCCACAACAGCTGGCGGACACCCCGGCGACCCATGTGGTGACGGGCATCAAGTTCGGAGCCAATGCCTTTCTCGTGTTCGAAAAGGAGAGAGAGCTGCTTGGCGAGGCCTCAGCGTCGGAAGAGAGTCTCGAGTCGATGGTGTCCGCTCTAAAAGTCGCCTTCAATGAGTCCGACGCGCCGCCCAAGTACAGCAGCGACTTTGACGACAGTGTGTATGACAGAGTGAAGTGTCGCTACTTCGGTGACTTCGATGTCGAATCTCCACCGACGACTTTGCGAGAGGCGTTCGGCTGTGTGAGCAGCTTCTCAAGCGACAGCGCCGAGACTCCACTGGTGGCTTACTTGACACCTCTGAGCACGCTTGGAGGCAAAGTAGTTATGCTGAAACGGAAGATCACGGATGAGCAGCTGAACGAAGCTGGCGACTATCTTCAGAGGCTCAATGATTCCATCAGCGCGGCCGGAACACAGCAGCGTGTGCTGGCATCGAGTCCGTGGCAGACGCAGCGTGCAGAGCTTTCAGAGTTCGTGAATATGGTAGAAGTGATAAAGACCAGATACACGGAAAAGCTGCTGAAGACTCTGCCAGATGCTCGAGAGCACAATAAAGGATGCGATAAAATTACCAAGCTGTTGACCAATTTCCGGGACAATTCTCCGTTCGGACCCGCCCAGCTTCTTGACTGGATTTCGAATCGAGAGAGGGAGTGCATCGCTCTGCAGGCGTTGGCAGCTCAACTGAGCTCAGTGGGCATCAAGCTCATCAAGGATGCCACAGACAAACAGCAGTTTGAAAAATCAGCTGAACAGAAGCTTCTAGTTGAGCTTAATTTTCCAACGATATCTTTCTATTTAAAAAGTCTTCAGAGATTCCTCAATGGTGAAAGCAATTACTCTACTGTGGAGCGGAGCCGGGATACCTGGCATGACACTGAAGAGCATGAAAAGATCATTGTACTGGTGAACGAGCTTGTGTCCATTGTTGAAAGAAACAGAACAGACGATAAATTCACCGTTTCTGCAGCTCTAATTAGCGAAGCCGGTCGCAACAATACGGACCGAATCGAAATTATAAAAAAGTACAGAAAGGGACACCAGTGGTGCGCTCTGGAGATTCCGCCACCACCGAAGGATCTGTCATGCGAGGAAATTAAGTCCACTCGGGCCAAGTTTTCATGGTCGGCCGTGAAGAGCGAATTTGCGCCAGCTGTGCAGTACCGAATTAATATCTACGTTTCCTCCAAAAAAGACTCGAGTGAGCTTGTCGTCACGAAACTCACTGACGAAGTCACTACTGACGTTCACGAGCTCGATCCAAGTAGCAAATTCAAGGCCAAGATCTCTACAGTGACTCCGTTTGGGGATTCAGTTGAGTCCCGTAGCGTCCGTTTTGAAACGCTGCCTCTGGAGCTCTGCTCCGAGTACGTGCGAAAGATCATGTGCGAGTCGAAGCCCGTGAGGAAAGAAGGCGACGAAGCGTTTCCTGGCGAGATTTTCCAGCTCAAAATGAGACTCCTAAAGCTGCCTGAGAGCTGCCAGTGCCCTGCGGACCACTGCATCTGCCCTGAGTCATTCGACATTGGCGCGTGCAAAAGCAGTCCAGGGAAGTACCTGCTGGTTGTGGGCGAGACTGGCACAGGAAAAACCAGATTCATCAACGCGCTTGTAAATGCCTTCTACAAAGTTGAATACAAGGACAACTTTCGACTGCGCTTGATTTCTGAAACCGCCCCGGAATGTTCGGCGTTGGAATCCACTGCTTCAAATAGAATAAGTCAAATTATTAACCAGGCGCATTCTCAGACGTCCAAGGTGTCATTGTATACTCTTCATCCGGTGGACACCTCGGGCGGGTGCAGCTCGGGCAGAAGTGCCCTGGACTGCCCGCTGACCGTCATCGATACTCCCGGCTTCGGAGACACCCGGGGTCTCGAAGAGGATCAGCGAGTCGTTAAGAAGATCGCCCGAGTGCTCGGAGAAGACAGCACCTGCATTCCAGGAATGACGGGCATCCTGCACGCCGTTGGCTTTGTGGTTAAGGCGTCTCAAAACCGACTGACCCCGACACAAAAGTACATTTTCGATCAGGTTCTATCCCTGTTTGGAAAGGATATCGCAAAGATAATTCTTCCGGTCATGACATTTGCAGACAGCAATGAGCCACAGGCACTGGCTGCTCTAAGCGAGCACAATGTACCGTATAAGCAAATCCTGAAGTTTAACAATGGCGTGCTTTACTCCGACAACTCAGAGCCGGAACCGCAGGGTGCCTGTTCAGCAGAAGAGAAAAAGCATCAAATGGCTCTTCGGGCGAGCCAGCTCGATTGGGAGCAGGCCTGGTTTAGCTACTCTGAGCTGTTCGATTGGCTAAGCAAAGCTGATGCGATCTCCCTGAAGACCACTCGAAATGTTTTGAGGCAGCGCAGCACGCTGGAGCACTCAAAGGAGAAGATGTGGGAAAAGGTGCAGGTGTGCTTCGATAAAATGGCTCTACTTGAAGAGCAGCTCAACCTCGTGGATACATTGGACGCCGTGATCAAGGACGCCGACATGAACAAGACTCGGAAAGTGATGGTGCCGAAAAAGGTGAAGAAGACTCCAGGTCCTGGTCGCTACGTGATGCGCTGCAGAGTGTGCGAGAACACCTGCCACAACGACTGTTCCAGGGGACTTCCAGAAAGCAGGAAAAAGTGCCGAGTTTTCACGCTCTTTGGCAATTGCTCCGTGTGCCCGAAAAAGTGCAGCTGGAAGGAGCACGAGTGCTCGGATCACTACTTCGTGCACACCACCGAGGAGGAGATCGTCAGCGTGACGGAGATCTTTGAGAAGTACGAGCTCAGCGTCAAAGATCGGGAGGCTAAACGGAAACTGATTGAAACTCTGAGAGAAGAACTCTCGGCAGAGCACCAGGAGCTCACGTACAACATTGTGACAATTCACAAGTGCTTTGAAGCTCTTGATCAGCTGGCACTTCGGCAGTACCCTCTAGGCGTAGTGCAGTACATTGATAACCTCATTAGCAGCCAGGAGATGGAGCAGACGCCTGGCTGGCAGAGCCGCGTCAAGTACCTAGCAGAGGCTCGAAAATCTGCCGAAATGATCGCCCAGACTCGCCGTGGCGAAGATCCGTTCGGCAACAAGATCGCCGAGATGCTGCAGCGCTGCGAGAGCGCCACGAGTGAGCCCAAGTGATCCCTGAACCTAATTGGCTTTTTGCATAGTCTTGAATAGCTTTTGAAACTTAAAAAGTTTTTTACCTTGAAAAGTTACCTTGAAGGTCGTGGGTTCGATTCCCGATACCACTATAACAACTGCATGGTGTCTTTGAGCAAGGCAATTAATTCTGCACTGCTTCAGTTCACCCAGCTGTAAAATGGGTGCCAGCATTAGCTGGGGTAATTGAGGGTGTGGCGACCCCCAGTCATTGGACTGAATAGCCGTACGCAGCCTTCAGATGCGCCACGCAACAGCTGCGGCTGAGCTGTCGGTTGCACATCTGCCCATTAGGGCAGGTGTAATGAAGTATTTATTATTATTATTAATTTGACTGCTATTATAACTAAACTGATATTATATTCACGAAGTGTAGCTTACGCTTACTCTTCACTCAGTTCATTCCACATTTGCAGCTGCTTTCTTATTATTAAGACAATTGCTTTTTCAAAGTAATTTACTCTCGAATTTCTCCTAATTAACTTCGACTTCTCATTAATCGCGATATATTAATTAGTTGCACCGTAATAATTCATAATTTCTTTGAAGGCTTACATTTTTGAGCTTATAAATACTCTACTAAATTATTTATGCCTACCTAATTAAAACTCAGTTTTTAACTTTAGGCCAGCATCATTCATCAACCAATCGTTGGCTACTCGTTATATGAAGCATTCTTTTTTGTTTTAACTCCTTGATAATTTGTATTGTGCTAAGCGTGTTTCTGTTTAAAGCGCTCTCAGTCAAACTGTTTGTATCCGTCATCACCCTGTTTAACTTTTTAGATGTTTTTTACGTCATAATATTATTGCTATAGCCGTTATAAACGCAGTCAAAAATCAATAAATAAAAACGTGCGCTCTCACTCCTGTCCAGTATGGGAAATAAATCTGCAATTTCTTTCACACTGCGAGTTGGGTTTTAAATTGGCTGGAGGTTTAACTTATGGGCTTTTTGTGCAACTGCCATAGCTGGGTGTTCCTGTCCATAGCTGGGTGTTCCTGTCCATAGCTGGGTGTTCCTGTCCATAGCTGGGTGTTCCTGTCCATGGCTGGGTGTTCCTGTCCATAGCTGGGTGTTCCTGTCCATGGCTGGGTGTTCCTGTCCATGGCTGGGTGTTCCTGTCCATAGCTGGGTGTTCCTGTCCATGGCTGGGTGTTCCTGTCCATGGCTGGGTGTTCCTGTCCATAGCTGGGTGTTCCTGTCCATGGCTGGGTGTTCCTGTCCATGGCTGGGTGTTCCTGTCCATAGCTGGGTGTTCCTGTCCATGGCTGGGTGTTCCTGTCCATGGCTGGGTGTTCCTGTCCATAGCTGGGTGTTCCTGTCCATGGCTGGGTGTTCCTGTCCATGGCTGGGTGTTCCTGTCCATGGCTGGGTGTTTCTGTCCATGGCTGGGTGTTTCTATCCATAGCTGGGTGTTTCTATCTATAGCTGGGTGTTTCTATCCATAGCTGGGTGTTTCTATCCATAGCTGGGTGTTTCTATCCATAGCTGAGTGTTTCTATCCATAGCTGGGTGTTCCTGTCCATAGCTGGGTGTTCCTGTCCATAGCTGGGTGTTTCTATCCATAGCTGGGTGTTTCTATCCATAGCTGGGTGTTCCTGTCCATAGCTGGGTGTTCCTGTCCATGGCTGGGTGTAACTGTCCATAGCTGAGTGTTTCTATCCATAGCTGGGTGTTTCTATCCATAGCTGAGTGTTTCTATCCATAGCTGGGTGTTCCTGTCCATAGCTGGGTGTTCCTGTCCATGGCTGGGTGTTCCTGTCCATAGCTGGGTGTTCCTGTCCATGGCTGGGTGTTCCTGTCCATGGCTGGGTGTTCCTGTCCATAGCTGGGTGTTCCTGTCCATGGCTGGGTGTTCCTGTCCATGGCTGGGTGTTCCTGTCCATGGCTGGGTGTTTCTGTCCATGGCTGGGTGTTTCTATCCATAGCTGGATGTTTCTATCTATAGCTGGGTGTTTCTATCCATAGCTGGGTGTTTCTATCCATAGCTGGGTGTTTCTATCCATAGCTGAGTGTTTCTATCCATAGCTGGGTGTTCCTGTCCATAGCTGGGTGTTCCTGTCCATAGCTGGGTGTTTCTATCCATAGCTGGGTGTTTCTATCCATAGCTGGGTGTTCCTGTCCATAGCTGGGTGTTCCTGTCCATGGCTGGGTGTTCCTGTCCATAGCTGAGTGTTTCTATCCATAGCTGGGTGTTTCTATCCATAGCTGGGTGTTCCTGTCCATAGCTGGGTGTTCCTGTCCATAGCTGGGTGTTCCTGTCCATAGCTGGGTGTTCCTGTCCATAGCTGGGTGTTCCTGTCCATAGCTGGGTGTTCCTGTCCATGGCTGGGTGTTCCTGTCCATAGCTGGGTGTTCCTGTCCATGGCTGGGTGTTCCTGTCCATAGCTGGGTGTTCCTGTCCATAGCTGGGTGTTCCTGTCCATGGCTGGGTGTTTCTGTCCATGGCTGGGTGTTCCTGTCCATGGCTGGGTGTTTCTATCCATAGCTGGGTGTTTCTATCTATAGCTGGGTGTTTCTATCCATAGCTGGGTGTTTCTATCCATAGCTGGGTGTTTCTATCCATAGCTGAGTGTTTCTATCCATAGCTGGGTGTTCCTGTCCATAGCTGGGTGTTCCTGTCCATAGCTGGGTGTTCCTGTCCATGGCTGGGTGTTCCTGTCCATAGCTGAGTGTTTCTATCCATAGCTGGGTGTTTCTATCCATAGCTGGGTGTTCCTGTCCATAGCTGGGTGTTCCTGTCCATAGCTGGGTGTTCCTGTCCATAGCTGGGTGTTCCTGTCCATAGCTGGGTGTTCCTGTCCATGGCTGGGTGTTCCTGTCCATAGCTGGGTGTTTCTATCTATAGCTGGGTGTTTCTATCCATAGCTGGGTGTTTCTATCCATAGCTGAGTGTTTCTATCCATAGCTGGGTGTTCCTGTCCATAGCTGGGTGTTTCTATCCATAGCTGGGTGTTTCTATCCATAGCTGAGTGTTTCTATCCATAGCTGGGTGTTTCTGTCCATAGCTGGGTGTTTCTATCCATAGCTGAGTGTTTCTATCCATAGCTTGGTGTTCCTGTCCATGGCTAAGTGTTCCTGTCCATGACTGTGTGTTCCTGTCCATGGCTGGGTGTTCCTGTCCATGGCTGGGTGTTTCTGTCCATGGCTGGGTGTTTCTGTCCATGGCTGGGTGTTTCTGTCCATGGCTGGGTGTTCCTGTCCATGGCTGGGTGTTCCTGTCCATGGCTGGGTGTTCCTGTCCATGGCTGGGTGTTCCTGTCCATGGCCGGGTGTTTTTCATTTTATTTAACAGCTGCAAATTAATCTCATCTTCTTACCTAAAAACTATTTAGTTAGATTACTGTCCTGATGCTGTAAGTGTTTGCATAGTCTTAGAAAGTCTTCTGATCTATTGTGTTAAAAAATCCGCGGTTTTCAACAGCTTGTACGAGTATAGACATCACACCATGGAGCAGTTTCTGAGTATATATGAACGCCTCCTTAAGTGCCTGGCCACTAAAGCGAGATAAACCGGAACCACAGAACTGCATGCGCGCTACTTGCATACGATTGCACTAACTAGCTATAATGTATGTTAACCATACCTGCCTATAAATCTGTGCAGGGTTGTGTTTCACGCTAACCTGACGTACATCGTACACGCATTATGAATTTCGGAGTAGATATAATGGGAGCAGCTCGTCCGTTGCCTTGCATCGGCCTATCTAATTTACCAAAATTTTTATTTTTTTCGAAAAATCTAAACATTGCCTGCTTAAGGACCCACATGGTTCTTGGGTCTGCTTTCAATTGTTGAGCATCAATAGATCTCAATTTGATTTATTTTTCTAAATAAAAATCAAAAAGGAGTGCTGAATGGCAATTTTAATGAATAGCTTTGGGATTTCAAATGCTCTGAAAGTAGAAACTCTTAAGGCTTTTAAAATAATTGGCTTGAGATCGCTAATAAAGCTCGAATCCGTAGCCAACTCAAAAAATAATTTCAAGTCTTAGGTAAGTCAATAATCCTTGATTTCACAAAGACGCAGCTGATCATGCGATGTCTGAACAGCTTCATCCTCCTGGCAGCCGGCCTGCTGCTCGCCTGTCGAGTCATCGGCATCGCCTCGAGCGCCGGCAGGGGCCGCAACTTCACCTACGTCGGCTGCTACCTGGACGCCATCAACGGTCTGTGGCAGATGACTGACCAGAGGAACTACGACATCACCAAGATTGGCGGTGTCGGTCTTCATCAACTAGAGCTGTTCAGGGCCTCCAGCCACAGCATGACACACGAGCTGTGCAGCGCCCTGTGCGCTCTCGGCAGTCACCCGTACTTTGGAGTTCAGACCGGTTTTCACTGCTTCTGTGGGAGCTCCTACGGTCAAATACAAATGAGTGAGAGTGATTGCTTTAAAACATGCAGTGGCAACATCACTCAGAAATGTGGATCCGCTTTTCGTAACTCGGTGTTCCGGCAGCACTACACTCGTGAGCATGCTTTGCTTTTGGTTGCAGATGTGCATGTACATGACACGTCTTGAAGCCATCCCCGTACAGCTGGTTGCATATGTGCGTACATGACACGTCTTGAAGCCATCCCCGTACAGCTGGTTGCATATGTGCGTACATGATACGTCTTGAAGCCACCCCCGTACAGCAGCAATCCGATGTCGACAACGTCGACCAGCGTTCTCGAGGTTTATCGACGTTCGATGACAAATACATACTTTTTTGCATTGCATCGACAGAAACGACGTCATCAAAAAAACGACGTCATCAAAAAGT